>CAJUYG010000517.1:56115-96246 GCA_910591675.1 Galerucella calmariensis | reverse complement strand
CCTACTTTTCAATGTGATTGTAGAAAAAAATATATTTATGCTCAAGCATCTCTGTAAATCTTGTTAATTACTTCAATAGATTTTAAATAGAATGAAAGTTTCACTCAACGATGAATTAAATTATGAGAACATTTTTTACAAAATGCTTTCAATTAGTAATGACTAATAACCCCCCCCCCTCCCCCGTAGTAATTATATAGCCGATGTTCCAGTAATGTTCTTATAATTTGATTGTACTTTCCAACCTATGATTTCGAACATATCTTTCAATGATCTTTGTTCTAGATTCGACTTTAATCATAGAAATATAATTATATTCAGTTATCTAATGGATCACTGGACCACCAGACTATCTTAAATTGTTATAAGCTTTTCTTTCACTTTTGATATCGTAAGTCTGAAAAAAAATCCGTATAATAAAAATGCATACAAACATTTTTTTATCAATATAAAAATCAATTAATTTCTACAATTTCTATGCATACCTACTAGTATGGAACAAGAAAGGAAATGGGTGTTGACCGAATGGGTTAACAACTATATGCATGTAGCATATGAAATGCGGTATATCTTTCACAACAAATATTTCTATATGTTTATAAAATATGTATATTGTATATGCATGGATTGTTTTGGTGTTATATTGTAAATTAAACCTTATTCACTATAATACTTTATAATAAATTGATTCCATATCTGTATAATTGTGTGAACTATCCAAATATTGAAACCATGGAGTCTAAATAATAAGTTAATTGTTTCAACTTTTACTAATGCGTAAATATCCATAATTAACAAATAAAGCAATTAATAACAAATAGACATCTTGCATTAGTGAGAGATTTTATAGCATTTTTAATCCCTTTTATCGTAAAATAACGAGTGTCGAATAATTTTTTAGAAAATATTGAATCCCAAATGTATCCCAACTTGTCTAATAACAAACTGAAACTACATGCGATTCCGTGTTCAACAGATAAATATATTATGTATATGCGTGTATTTGGAAGTTCCCCACATTACCCCGAGACTACTACACAATTTCTTGAAATACCCTGTAATTACTCCGTAATATCTCGCACTACCCCCTGTATATACACCAAAATACCCCTGCGGCTCACCCCTCCCATGTATTTGAATTTCATTATTTGAAATACCTTAAAATTAAATACGGATCTGCTCAATAACTGCCCCTCTTTTTTGTTTACATCGTACATGAAATCTGAATGGATTTTGCATCCATAAATTAATTATTACACTTGTTGCTTTGCTCCTTTAAATTTACACAAATAGGAACAATGGGACTATGATTTTACTGTATTTGTTACTATACAGTGCTATTCAAAAGTCCCCTCTCCCCCTCGTATCTTTTGAACGGCTACACTTACATTAATAAAATTTGGAGGGTGAATATAAAGTATTGTAAACTTCTCTACGAATGGTAACAGGTGACGTAATAGTAATAGATGACGTCCCAGTGCCACTCTGGCCAATAATTTTAAATAGGACCTTATGACAAGTGATATCTCGTTTGAAAGGCATTGACATAGGCTACATAGCCATATTAATTTTAATTGGGTTTAAACTAATTTTGACGGATAAATTAAATAAATACCAAAATTATTATTTCACATTTAAATATTGAAGATTTTTCAGTCCGCCTCTGATTAGTTGTCAAAAAAATTGACGTTTTTTATTTAATAGTATTTGTTGCTTTGCAAAGTTTTTCTAAATAACTTAAATTTTAATTTTATTATTGTTTAACGAAACGTTGAAGAGTTTACAACTTATTTGAGGGAGCTTCTTCACAAGTTTGAAGCAACAGGTAGTGTTCAAGATGCCAAACGATCTGGTCGACCAACATTTAGTGATGATTTCAACAAGATGGTGCTCCTGCACATTATTATGTTGCAGTAAGACGTTACCTGGATGAAGAATATCGAGGTAGATGGATCGGCCGGCGAGGTCCTATATAATGGCCACCTCGGTCACCAGATCTGACACCATTAGATATTTTTCTATGGGGGTACCTACTTGAAATCCAAGGTTTATACTACGGCACCAGATAGCATTGGCGTTTTGAAAGAAAGAATTATTGAAGAATGCAATGCAATTTTAGCTGACACATTCGAACGAGTAAGACAAGAGTTTACTAATAGGATGTATTACTGTAAGGAAGTAGACGGGGCACATTTCGAACACTTGCTATAAGAATCCATTGTTGATATTTGATTGATTAAATTTGAAAAAATAATTTCAATAATTTTGGTATTTATTCAATTTATCCGTCAAAATTAGTTTAAGCCCAAACAAAATAAATATGGCTATGTAGCCAATGTCAATGCCTTTCAAACGAGATATCACTTGCCATAAGGTCCTATTTAAAACTATTGGCCAGAGTGGCACTGTGACGTCATCTATTACTATTACTATTACCTGTTACCATTCGTAGAGAAGTTTACAACACTTTATTTTCACCCTCCAAATTTTATTAATGTAAGTGTAGACGTTCAAAAGATACGAGGGGAGAGGGGACTTTTGAATATCACTTTATATCTTTTATGTACCTACTACAGTTTATACCAAAACTAAATAATTTTACAAAAAAAATTCAAAGCAATTGAGATATTTATATATTTAAACCTTTTAAAATTCTCCAAAAATCTGTTTTTGAAAAACAGAAATACCTACATATATTTAAAGAAACAAAAATAAAATACTTACACTTATGCAAACAGTACTCAAAGGCATTTTTGCACGATATCTTAAGGCAGAAACTTTAATCCAATTTTCTGACTTTGCAAGAAATTTAAAAGTTTTTCATCACAACTAATACATATTCATTTTTCGACACAATTCACTTCAAAATTTACATAATAGATAAATAGTTATTAGTGTCACCAGCATTCATAAGATTGTTTAAAAAAACAACACATTAACCCAGTTCAATCTTCATCTTTATCCGGATATTTTCCAAAAAATAATTTCACTTTTTTCGATAACCGATAAATGTGACTGTCATAATCCACACCTGTTGCTTTACATATGACCTACTCGTATAAAACAACTTCTGTTGTCGAGTAGTTCGAACGAACTGTCTCTAAGTCTACGAACGCGTTTTACACACCAGACTTTGTGCTCGTAGATCGAATCGAAGGAACGGCGCGTTAATGTGGTGATACCGGTGTTGCCGCACAAAAGAATTTTACCCTAACGAGTAGTATGTCTCTATTTTACGTACCCTTATTATTGAGGGTTTGGTGAATGAAAACAGGTTTTTAAATCGCTTTTCTGTAGAGCGCCAAGATTTAGTTTTATATTCAAATATTTATTTAAAATACGTTTAATTTCAATTTCGCTGATTTTTCCCATTCTGGCATAATTTCCCTATTCCAGCATTATAATGTTTTATTATTTTCTAATGGGAATTTTTAAAGATGTGAAAATTTTAATGAAATTGTCATCCTGTATTATTTAAAATCAACAAATGTTGACTGTATTAGAGACCTCCACCGACCAGTGGAATTGTATCCAAAGTAAATTAACAAAAATGGAATAGTCAGTACAGTTAGAAGAATGTACTTTAATAATATACCTGAAGCATGGAGAAGGGCAATAATAACCTTCATTCCAAAAACTGGAAAAAGGGACACAACAAACCCCAAACCCTTTAGACCAATTAGTCTAACATCGTTTGTACTCAAAACGATGGAAAAAGCTATTGATAACCATATTAGAACGGAAATCCTAGGGAGACTACCTCTCCACCCATGTCAGCATGCTTACCGGGCAGGCAGATCTACGGAGACTGCACTGGTACAACTGACGAAGTATATCCGAGGTGCTCTAGACAACCAAGAAACTGTAGTATGTGCATTTTTGGACATAGAAGGAGCTTTTGACAATACTCCACATGAGGCAGTCAGAAGAGCATTGAACAGAAGAGGTGTAGACAGCACAACATCCAAATGGATGTCGGAACTGCTCACCACAAGAATAGCAAAGACGAGGACGAGCAAAGACATTGTATCCATCTGCACTACCAGAGGATGCCCCCAGAGAGGAGTAGCATCCCCATTAATGTGGAGTCTGACGGTTGACGAACTCCTGTGTGGTTTGACGGATTTCGGAATATCCTGCCAAGGATATGCCGACGATATTGTCATAACAGCCAGGGGGAAATTCGGAAACACCCTTTGCGATATTGTACAAAAGGGTCTGAACTATACAAATAGCTGGTGTAGGCAAGTGGGACTTAGCATCAACCCCACTAAAACCATCCTTCACTAAGAAAAGAAAACTCAACCTCAAAACTATAAAACTTGATGGGAACGAGATTGAATGGAGACAAGAAGTCAAGTATCTAGGTTTAACTCTAGACAGTAAACTCCTGTGGAACAAACACTAAAAGGAGATTACATATAAGGCAAAAATGGCTATAATGGTGTGCAGAAATCTGGCAGGAAGAAACTTGGGCTGTAACCCAAAAATCCTAAGCTGGATGTACACTGCCATAGTGAGACCAATCATCACTTATGGAGCCATTGCGTGGAGTAGTAGAACTAGCCTATTGACGACGAGAGAAAACCTCTCCAAAATTCAAAGACTAGCCTGTATATGCATTACAGGAGCAATGAGAACATGCCCAACGGCAGCCATGGAAGTGATTTTCAACCTCACCCCTTTACATATGGTGGTGGAAAGTGTTGCAGAAAGAACAAGATACAGACTAAGTAGAGAGGGAATCATTAAAAAAAAACCACCTCCTCACTTCTTAGAAATCACACAACCTGGAACATGCCACAAGACGGTATGATGAAAAAGTATAACTTTTCAAAGAAATTCGTTACGGAAATGAGCAACAAGAAGGAATGGGATCCAAATACCATTACCAGACTTGGAAAGAATGCCATTCAATGGTACACATACGGCTCAAAAGCAATAGAAGGAACTGGGATAGGAGTGTTCGGGCCAGGAACCAAACACTCTGAAAGCTTGGGAAAAAACCCAAGTATCTTTCAAGCGGAAATCCACGCCATAAGAAAGTGCGCCCAGTTCAATATTGATAAAGGATACAGAAGACAAAGGATTATCATAATGTCGGATAGTCAAGCAGCCATTAAGGCACTGAGCTTTTGTGTAATCAGTTCCAAAATGGTGTGGGAATGCCTAGACAAACTCAATGAACTAGGCGAAAACAACATAGTCACCTTACTATGAATTCCAGGACACACTGGAATAGAAGAAATTGAAATAGTAGATGAACTAGCAAAGAGGGGGACTGAAATACCTTATAACATAGTCACCTTACTATGAATTCCAGGCCACACTGGAATAGAAGAAAATGAAATAGTAGATGAACTAGCAAAGAGGGGGACTGAATATACCTTATAACATAGTCACCTTACTATGAATTCCAGGCCACACTGGAATAGAAGAAAAAGAAATAGTAGATGAACTAGCAAAGAGGGGGACTGAATATACCTTTCTGGGGGCCTGAACCCTTTTGCGGAATCAGCCCCAATGTAATATTGGATGAAATAAGTAAAGCCGAGAAAAAGAGAAGATCTGACTATTGGAAAGATCTAGTAGGGCTTATACAATCAAAGACTCTTCTGGGTGACTACAACCTGTTGAGGTCAAAAGAATGCATAAGTCAAAGTAAAACTGCGCTAAGAGTTTTAACAGGGATCCTAACGGGACATTGTCGCCTGAATGGGCACCTGAAAAAGCTCAAAATAGTGGAGGAAGAAGAATGCAGATTTTGTGGAATGGAAGAAGAAACCTCCATCCACATACTTTCCAACTGCACAGCACTTCAGAATCCTAGAGCACAGCACCTGGGAGATTACTGGATAGAAGAGGAACATTTGCCTAAGTTGAAGCATGCAGACATCCTAAAATTCCTCCGGGAAATAGGACTAAAGGAACTACTAGTTTTTGAGACTCTCCTCAGAAACTGAGTAGAAGTAAGGGGGCACAATAGATCTTTTAGGTCTCAGTGAATGTCACCCCAAAAAACACACATACACATACATACATACTTTAATGTCAGTTACTTTGAGTTTTTACTGGATAGGCCAGACGATAGGGTTAACAACTACAAGTAATTAGCAATACGGCTGATTTTTTTTAAAAGTACCTTAAAGTATATAGATTATTATAAAAAAAAGTTTACAAGTCTATCGATTTTCCAAATTATAGAAAAAATCAAACAACTTTTTTTTTTCGAAATTTTCCAATATTTCGCGCTGGAAGAAAGGTAGAGAAAAATAAAAAATACCACCATGCAAGGGGAGTGTTTCGCAACAAAAAAGGTTTCTTGCGTTTCTTGCGTCCGAGCAATGGTTTGTCCGGAAAAAATTCGGTAAACTAAGTATGTGTTCCGCATCCGCGCGACTCTATTTTCTGAAGCGCAGCGGAGTACATTATAAACTATTGTACAGTTATAATGTAGATATAAATAATAATTATTGTAATACGGCGTTTTGAAAAGGAAAGTGTAGGCTTCGAGATGGTATTTTTTTGTCATAGCACATAATCATTTATAGCAAATTAGTCATATATAATATAAATATTATAATATACAATTTTTCGAACGATGGAAACTGTTATTTAGGAGGTCTGTTCCATAAATAAAATTTACGTATAATTAATTTTTCCTAATTACGAAATACGACACTTTTCATTACTTTGTAAATTTTAGGAATCTTGAATTTACAAGAAAATATATATATTAAATACTGTAACTTTGATAAAACTGGAGTAATTTTAATGGGGTTTGCGTAGAAATGTTGGGGAAACTTCTAAGATCAAGAATATATAATTACAAAATTAATTAATTTACATACATTTTTGGATTCAATGATTTTTTTCTATTATAAGCGAAAATAGCAATTTTTATAGATTCGGGTAGGAATCTTCTTTATTTTTTCGAAATAAAATTTGACACTCATGTAATATAAAGATTAATATTCAACGAACAAAATGTATATGGTGAAAATGTATAAATTATTATTAATAAATAATTTTTTTCATACCTTTTCCCAATAAAAATATATAAAAATTAATTTATTACCTTTTATTTATTATTTACAACCCTAACTCTTACCAAAGATTGGAAAAAAATTCTGATTGAATATTTAAATTTTTTCCGCCGTGCAGCAGAGTCGCGCGGATGCGGAACACATACTTAGTTTACTGAATTTTTTACGGACAAACCATTGATCGGACGAGAAAAATGCAAGAGACCTTTTTTATTGCAAAACACTTCCCCTACACGGGGGTATTTTTTATTCTTCTCCACCTTTCTTCCAGTTCTTCATTTTTTTTATAATTTGGGAAATCGAGACTGGTAAACTTTTTTTAATATTAATCTACATACTTCAAGATACTTATAAAAAAATCAGCCTTATTGCTAATTCCTTATAATTTTAGTCTAAATTGACTTATACCGACTGGCCTTGGACATAGTAACCAAAAAATATATAGAAGACCAAGTAAAAAATTATATTTGAGAGGGTTTATATTTGGGGACCTCGATTACTCCACTCCGCCCATGGTAAATGGTAATAGACAGAAGAAATTCCTTCTAAGAGACGTTGCATGTTCCGGATATAGTTGGCACCAGAAGTATGTCTTGTTGTCAAACAATAATAGGAACGACAGACAGAACTCGACATAACCCGCAATTTGAAACCTCTACTTTGCTTTCAGAAATAGATAAGTTTTATAGATAAAAATAGATTTTAGAGACTTATGATGGTTATTTAGATTGTTATATGGTTTAATGGTGATGGAATGAAACGACTTTATTGTATATTATATTTGTTTTGGTGTTAGACACATTCTTCTAGATCTAGACAAGACGGTATACGTTTGAAAGTAGCATTAGGATAGATCTGATTACACATTTGATATACTTTTATGAAGTTAAGAATAACAATTTAAATTTTATCGACACGGAAGGTTGTAGTGACTCAAAAACCGAGAAATTCTGACAGAATCTTGTTTATTTAAAAACACAAAACCATGTCCACCACAGGATATATAAGTACACATCTAAATAATTTATGAATTCTTAGATATAGTTTTTCAGATGAATCTAGTTTGACTTCTGTTTAAAAGGAAATCCTTTATGAAGCCGCTCGATATATCAGCTGAAAATAAATCAACATGTGTTAGATTTATTTTCGGATATTAAGTTTATGTTTATTTTTAAATGTTTCCAAAGTATTTTAAGATATTTATTTTTCTTTTGTACTTTTAATTTATTGGCAATCTCTCTTCCTCTTTAGGATGTCGAAAGTCCTAATCAGAAAAATGTATCCCTTAAGCGCAGTATAGAAACGTTCCTATACTGTGCTTATAGCCGCAAAAATTACAAAAAACTTGAAAATTCAAAATTGAGTATTTAAAAGGGTTGTGATTAACATGAGAAAAACTTTACGATGCTAGGTATGCAATTTTCCGGAAAATCGCTAAGTAACTTTTTGTTTTTTCACTCTAATTGTTTAAATGATGAAATTACAGGAAAATGTTCGGATAAAAAATTGTAGCTAATACATTTATCTACAAAATATGTCCGAACAATTTTTTTTTTGTATCAGTATTATTTTTCAAAATATACGAAATTTCCCTAGTAGTATTTTTGAACATCAATTTTCATGTTCTTAATTCCACGATAGAAAGTAAACAATGGAATTGAGAAAACAAATTTTTAAATGAAATGTGTTCCTAAAGGGGGTATCTACAAATACATTGAAAAATATTTTTTTTTATGAATTATCATTGATTTTCCACGTAAACCTTTACTGAAAAGTCGCTTTTTCAACAAATTTCTCTTATTAACATTAATAAATTGGAAAATTAAATTATATAACATAGCATACTTCGAAGATTATGGCGTAATTTTCAAATTTTATTTGAAACTTTTTCTTGTATCTGCATTTTCCAAAAATATACATACGATTTTCCACGTTCATCATGAAGTCCACACATTTTGAGATAATATCATAAACACTATAAAAAGTTGTAGAAGGTTTGCTGAAAGACGTCCGATTTAAGTATTTATTGTAAATAATTGTCTATAATTTCAAAAATCTGATATTTATAGAAAAACTGTATAGTAGTTTCGAAAGTAGACACTTATTATTATTATTATTCCATGATAAGGGCAAAGGATCAAGTCCTTTTTTGCCCATAATAATTTACAGAATATAAATAAAACAATAACTGACACTACACTAAGCCTAAAAAATTAAAGATCGAAAATATAGGAGTCTGTTTTATTTTTGAAACTATTAACATTTTCCGAGCTAATTATTTGCTGAGGAAGACCATTCCAAATATCGAAAATTCTGTTACTTAAAAAGTTTTGCCTATAACGAGTTCTAAAAGGCTCTTTCTTCAGTTTTAAGGAGTGTCCTCGAAGACGGTCGTCTAAATTGAGGGGGCAAACTGCTTGAAGGTCGCCGACATTGAATTTCAAAATTCGGAAGAAAAGAATAAGGTCACCTCGGAGACGTCTTTCTTCAAATGTTGTAAGATTTGCCATGGTTAATCTTTCTTCGTACGTAGGTCTAACACGGCCATCTGATTGCTCGTCTTTGCACTCTTTCTAGCATTTCACGATCTCGAGCTAAATCTGGATACCACGAAGGCCCGGCGTATTCAAGTATGGGTCGGACATAGGTCTTGTAAAGTTTGCAATATGTTTCGAAAGAAGCTTTAGAGAAAGTTTTTTGTATTAGGAACAGTTTAGAGTTCGCGCGTTTACAAATATGAGAAATATGATCACTCCACGTAAGTTTCGAGTATACTCGATTTGTGATGATACCGTGTTTAATGTCTGTCTAATGATGGAATAAGAATTTTGCGGGTTATTGTTTCCGATGTGTAACACGACACACTTATCAATGTTCAGAGGCATCAACCAATCGGAACACCATTCTTGTAGTTTATCAAGATCATTCTGCAAACTTAAATAACTGATGTTGGAATTTCCGTAAAGTTTCATGTCGTCAGCATAAGCCGAAATTGAGCTTGACAGACAGTATCGAAGATCACTGGAATATGCGATGAAAAGTAGGGGCTAGGAAAAAACAACACACAAAAAACTTACTCAACGAATTTCCGGAAAATTGCATGCCTAGCATCGTAAAGTTTTCCTCATGTTTAACACAACCCTTTTAAATACTCAATTTTGAATTTTGAAGTTTTTTGTATTTTTTGTGAGGTTTTATGTATACTTTGACTAGGCTATTAAAGGATCATTCGGAGTTAATAAATGTTTTTTTGAAATAAAGGCTCCCTCTTGGGTGTAATGGGTGAACGTACTGTTTCCATTGAAACCGAGACACTAGAAAGAAGCATTCAAAAGACTCTGTATGATCCAACAAGTTTTCAGAGGTTTCCTACGGGAATACACAGTTAAATAAAGATCTTGTGCAGAGGTGATAACCCTTTTCAGGAATACATTATAAGGAAGACTTTGAGTAAAAATGATTTTAGGTTATGAGTATATAAAGAAGGTATAAAAATATATCCCTAATTTAAAATTATATAACCTTAGGTATACACGAAACATAAATCAACGAAAAATTTCGAAGGTAACTCCTATAATTAAATACCAACCACTGTTGAACATCATCCAGAGTAGTAATTATTTTGTAGCCCTCGTCAAAATGAATTTATGGTCACGATAGTTACAAGAAGCGTTTTAGAGATGCATAAAACATTAATTTTCCAGCCAGAATGGGTTTTTTTTGAAATTTTTATTGCCTGCAGCTATTTTTACCACGAATTAACGGGCTTATACAATACGGAAAAAAATATGATATAGGTATTCGGCGTGACATAAACTAAAAGATTTGAAAAGTTGTTAAAAGAATTTTTTGATAAAATAAACATTTTAATGGTTAGGTTTAAAATATTATACAAACATTTATTTTTGTAGCAGATATACAGGTTGTTTCATTAATAATTCAACCCGTATTACTTTTGCTCCTTATCGATTTACAATAGTTATTTTCCTAACAAGTGCGGAAAGTGATACTTTCCCGCACGCGACAGCAAGCAAGCGGTCAAGGGCGGGAAAGACACTTTACGCATGAGTTAGGAACATTATTTTTTCTACGACCGTATATACAAAAAAGTATACCAACCCATTATTCAAAATGTATTTTATTCCAACATACATATACAAAACTTTAACCAAAAACTATTAATTATTATAAATATTAATATTAAAAACACAATTTGTTGCATTCTGTAAATTACTTGTAATTGCCGGTCCAGTAGAGTTATTTGGTGTTGACTGGTAAGTAGATGACGTCGATGAGGATGGCATCGGTTGCAGGTCACATAAAGATGACGATGAAGGTGACGGCAACGGTTTTTTAGTCATTTGTAGATGAAATAATTGTATTTGATATATTTTTCTTATATCAAACCCGGGTGGTTTGATAGTTGTTTTGTGACTAAAGAATGTAATTATTTATTTATTTATTCACGGGTAACACCCAGTATTTTATAAAAACAAGGACAAAATAGGTTAAGCGTGTAAAACAAAAATTTAAGCTTAATATAAATAACAACAATTATGACAATTATGTACAGGGTTATATCAAAATATCTTCATTATTTTATATTTTCAAAAAATTAAAAATGCATCAAAAAGCTAGAAAAGATGTAGATTTTATTTTATGGACTATTTCGTAAATATGTATTTACCTGTTGTAACAATAGTTATAACTTCCGAAGTGAAAAAACTATCTAATAAGGTCAGCATTTGCATAATTTTACTTTCCCGCACTAGTGCGGAAAAGTGACACTTTCAAAACTAAAATGCGTGCGGGAAATTGGGTCAAAACGCACGGCAGCAGAAAAAAATTTTTCTCATCACTTTCACAACATTTTTCTATAAACATTTTCTAAGACAGAGTTTCTAATTATTGAATAAACCCTGTACGACTGATTCATTTACGAGATATGTAGTAGAGATTCCTCTCAGTAGCGACAAATCTCAATGTCTTCTATTTTTAATTTTTGTTTATTTTTGAATGACAAATCTTGACAAAAATATAGAAACTGAAATATTTTCTTAATTTAAACGGAGCTTAAGCTGGGATTATAATATTAGTTTTTGCAAATTTCATTTACAGGGAGGATTTTATGTGAGTTTGCTGCATTGGCGATTGTTAGATTCTGTATCTGTGCAGTAGGGAGGGTAAGTGTAGGCTAACAGCACTTAGGTCAAATGTGACCCATTCTACATCCTCTCGAGGAGTTGTCCTCCTAGGTCATCGTCCATCCTGTCCTTCCCAGGAAGGTGGACAGGTCACTAGGAGACATCTCCATTATATCGGCAGGTGTAGGCCAAGACTCACCGAAGACACACTCTCTTATCGACGATAACTCTGGACACTCGCATAAGACATGCCTGACAGTTTCATCTTCCTGTTCACACATCCTGCATAAAGATGTGTCCACTAGCCCCATAGTATGGAGGTGTTTCCTCAGTTGACAGTGGCCAGTCAGAAATCCTGCTGTTAAACATAGGTTTTTTCTGGTCATCGCCAAATATTTCTTCGGCGCCAGCTTCCCAGGGTCGCCCAGGGTGATCCTAGCAAGACTGCATCCTTTGATTCCATCCCATATCTCAAGGGATTGAGCATGAGTGTAACGTTTGGCTAGTTCCGCAATTGTCGAAGTCGTTATGCCGTAGGTGTCACTGGGTCCAAAAATTTTTAGTCCAGCCGCTTCCCTGGCTAAAGAATCGGCAATGCGATTACCTTCACTCCTGTCGTGCCCTTTAACCCACCTCAGGATAATATTGTTATCTGCCGAGGCGTTAGCTAAATCTTGGTGACACTCTAGTACTAGCCCCGATATAACACGTTGTCTGTTCAAAGCTAATAGGACTTGTCTACTATCAGTGCAGATTGTTATATTTTTGCCAGAAATTCCTTTTCTGGTTTCTTTTGCGGTAATTGGGGTAACAGCCACGCTGATATTGTTTCCCATTCCCCACTTAATCTTTAGGGTTAGTGATCTGGAGTAAACTCCACATCCTGAGCCTTCTTTCATTTTTGAGCCATCTGTATATATGCGTATTGCATTTGCAGCATCTGACTCTGTGTTCTGTTTTATTTGTATTTTGTAGGGTTTATTAACCACAATCTTGGGTTCAACTGGGTTCATTGCATTGTTACAATGATAAAGGGTATGTTAAAATCCTACTATGTAAGTCACTTGTTTCGGCTTAGACCATCTTCAAGGCCGATAGAAATCTTTCAACAACAAAATTTCAAAGTGATATATTAATGTTTTAAAAAACGCACGTGCACAATGATTTGGGTAATCCACGCGAGTTTTACACTATATTTTTTCTACACTTTATTTGCTCAGTTAAATTGTAAGTAATTATTGTAAGAAAATGTAGGCGTTGGTTTTTTTTTAGTAAAAATTGTTTTTTCACTACGATTTAATTAGTGATCAGTAAGTATGTATGAATGTTTTGCAAGATGTATATCATTTTCTTTGGTTCCTTGCCAATTTGTTTATCTGGATAATTCAAATAGAGTGGACGGGCTACTTTTTAAATTTTTTAGTCTACGAAAATTGCTATTCCATTTTACCGTGCCGCAGACATGGATGTATGTATTTTGGGGTGACATTCACTGAGACCTAAAAGATCTATTGTGCCCCCATACTTCTACTTAGTTTCTGAGGAAAGTCTTAGAAACTAGTAGTTCCTTTAGTCCTATTTCCCGGAAGAAATTTAGGATGTCTGCAGGCTTCAACTTAGGTAAATGTTCCTCATCTATCCAGTAATGTCCCAGGTGCTGTGCTCTAGGATTCTGAAGTGCTGTACAGTTGGAAAGTATGTGGATGGAGGTTTCTTCTTCCATGCCACAAAATCTGCATTCTTCTTCCTCCACTATTTTGAGCTTTTTCAGGCGCCCATTCAGGCGACAATGTCCCGTTAGGATCCCTGTTCAAACTTTCAGCGCAGTTTTACTTTGACTTATGCATTCATTTGATCTCAACAGGTTAGTCACCCAGAAGAGTATTTGATTGTATAAGCCCTAATAGATCTTTCCAATGATCAGATCTTCTCTTTTTCTCGGCTTTACCTATTTCTTCCAATATTACACTGGAGCTGATTCCGCAAAAGGGTTCAGGCCCCCAGAAAGGTATTTCAGTCCCCCTCTTTGCTAGTTCGTCTGCTATTTCATTTCCTTCTATTCCAGTGTGTCCTGGAATCCATAGTAGGGTAGGACTATATTGTTCTCGCCTAGTTCATTGAGTTTTTCTAGGCATTCCCACACCATTTTAGAACTGATTACACAAGAGTTCAGTGCTTTAATGGCTGCTTGCCTATCCTTTATCAATATTGAACTGGGCGCACTTTCTTATGGCGTGGATTCCCGCTGGAAAGATACTTGGAGTTTTTCCCAAGCTTTCAGAGTGTTTGGTTCATGGCCCGATCACTCCTATCCAAGTTCCTTGTATTGCTTTTGAGCCGTCTGTGTACCATTGAATGGCATTCTTTCCAAGTCTGGTAATGGTATTTGGATCCCATTCCTTCTTGTTGCTTAATTCCGTAACGAATTTCTTTGAGAAGTTATACTTTTTCATCATACCGCCATGTATAGTTCCGGTGACATTTCATGAGTGCTAATTTTGAAGAATTAGAGAATTTTTTTATACAAGGTGATTGGTGATTGGTAAAGGGCATAACTTTGACTGTAGATATACATCACTTTGGTTGTTCCAGAAAAACTATATTTTTGGAATCACTTAAGTCTTGTTAAAATCGGTCCTTTTCCAATGAAACACCCTGTATCTATCACCAATACTCAAAAAAATGATTCTCTTCACGAAAAGTACTTCACTAAGATCTTTAGAAATTATAATGTATACATGATAAAAATAGTAGAGGTCCAAAAATGGACACTTGTGGCACACCTGAACGTATTTCAATAGACTTCCCGCTTTCTTTTTCGAGTTCAGTTTAGTTTAGCTGATTTTTTATAAACAAAAATTTCAATTCATTTTTGCTGTCTGTAGTCATTTTTAGGATTTTTTATTGATTTATTATATTCTTACCCTTTACAGGAATAGCTGGTTCTTACCTGAAACAAGAATAGAAAATATAAATGTCAAATTAAAATTACGGGTAATCGATTTTATGCTACACTAAATTTGTCGCGGAAGGTTTGGTAGAAGTAATAAACTTTTTAACCTTAAAAAATAATAAAAAATATAAAATAATTCGTCATTGAAAGCAAAGTTCAATATTATTTATTTTTATTTAAATTAATGATGTCGGGTATAATAATGTAAAGTTAAAACACGATTTTCGTGTGAAAATTTGATTTCAAGGTCGATCAAATAATTATTTCCTATAAAACTATTAAATAACTAACACAACAATGTTTACAACTTAACAGTGCAGTACACATTCTAGTTATTTTTAATAAAATCGGTTTGAGTTTTTAAACGTGTCAAAATAGAATGTAATTTCAATCAAAAGCATCAAAGAGTATTCGATGCAAATCACCCCCATAAAACTTTCTACCCCTCTTTAACCCTGTTACTTCAGGCGATGAGTTTCAATAAAATCCAAATCACATCTTCTATCAATTCTTTCAAAGATCCGATCTCAAAACTTATTTAATTTTCTTTTAGCCACTCTGTACAAAAAAATCCATCCACGTTCCTTATCCGCATTAATTTATAACTCTAGAATATTTTTACATATAACAATAATATTTTTCTACATTAACGGCACTTTTATTCAGATAAATTATCAAATTCTACAAATGTTGCACATTTCTTGACAAGATACAAGATTAGTTGAACTGTTATGGTTCTTAGACAAGAAGAGCGAAGATGAACAAAGAAACGTGACATACATTGATATTTATTTTATGCATTTAATAACGGCAGAATTTCCGTGCAGATATGAAGCAAATTCAAATTATCTATAGACGATCTTTATGCCAATTAGACAAAATCTGTTTATAACACGTGAGTATATTTAATTTCGAATTTAGCTTCGTCAATGAAAAATATGTAAAACAATTCATGATTCACTATATATACAGATTCGCCAGGTGAGCAGAGTTGGAGTTTGTTTATTTTTTTTAGTATCTAAATTTTACCTACACCGGACCTGTTAATGTTTACTGTACCGGGTGATCAGTTAAGGGTAGCGAGCGGCCATATCTCATGAGATATTGGTCGTATTGGGAGAAGTAGAATTCGATAGATGGCGCTCTGAAATGTCAATGTCATCTTAGCAACGAGTAAAACAAATCAGCTGCCGTATAAGCCCTTTGATATTTAAGTGGTTTTATTTTGCTGTTTTAGTTATTTTCAGTGTGTGTTTTGTAAAACTTTTGCTTTTTCTTTGATTGTGCTTTAGTATTTTGTGTTGTTATACTGAAATTTGACTCCTGAAATTTTTATTTTTGGAGTAATAGGTATGGTTGATATTTGTGAAAAGTACAACAAACGTTCAATTAACTGTTTAATTTTATGCCTGACTTCGTGTTTTTATTTCATTTTTGATATAATTATATCTACAAAGTTGCAGAGAAGGTAGGTTTGTATTGAGTAATATTTTAAATCTTTAATACCGACTTATTTTCTCTTTGATCTGCAATGAAAACAAAAAATAGAATAACATAACCTCTTCCATAATATCTCTGATTTTATAAGAATTTTACCTCAGAAATGATGACAGTTGAGTTAAATAAAAAAAACTTAGTTTTAAACTTGTCACTGACACAAAATTAAATAAATAAACAATGAATTTGCGGTAATTACGTTGACTTGCATGTAATACAAAAGCAATGCAAAACGAATTATTTTACTCGTTGCGCCAGTCACAATTTTTTCCGCCAGAGGTCTCATTGAATTCTACTCCGCCCAATAGAATTAAAAAAAAATTATGATAAAAATCGCCAAGAGAAATTGCTGGAAATTATTTTCGAGTTTGTCAAACGTCCGCTCGAGGGCGTAACAACCAACACTAAGAAGAAAAATGGGATTTTTATAGAATTTTGCCTAATGAAAGTATATCGATGATATCATTTTCATATTTACTGACTATTCACCTACACTTTTTGACTGAAATGTTTTGTTCTATCTATAAAAATAAAGCGGTGGGAGAAGTTAAATTGTTTTTTTAAACAAACCAAGATTTCTCAAGTTTCGCTTGACCGATTTTAACAAATTTAGGCTCATATGAGCATAAGAGCATAATTTATACTACAAAACGCTTACTTGGTTTTGACTTTTTGACTTTCGTCTTCGCCGCTAGATGGCGTTAACTGAAATAGCAAATTTTTGAGTTCTTTCCAAAAAAAAAAACCAAATGTAATGGTATATTCATTTTTACACATTTTAAAAGATCATACAATTTTCTAAAATTTAATGAAAAAAATTAATCATCTACCTTTTTTTGAACCGTTGATATTAAACAAAATATAATTTTATTACATTAAAAAATAGCACGCCACTGCTTTTCATCAAAATAAAAAATCATTTTCGTAATCACTTATTAGTTGCTAACAAAAAAAACCTTTTGAATTTTTTTCGTTAGACTAACGGTTTTGGATTGAAAAAATAACATAGGTTTACATGTTTCGAGATATGGGCACCCCATGTAAATTTATTTGATTTTTGTTTTATCCAAAACCGTTTGTCTAACGAAAAAAGTCTAGAGGTTTTTTTTGTTAGCAACTAATAAGTGATTACGAAAATGATTTTTATTTTGATAAAAAGCAGTGGCGTGCTATTTTTAGATGTAATAAAATTTAATTTTTTCAATATCAACGATTCAAAAAAAGGTAGATGATTAATTTTTTTCATTAAATTTTAGGAAAGTGTATCTATTTTCAAAATATGTAAAAATTAATGTACCAAAACATTTGTTTTTTTTTTTAAAAACACTCAATAATTTGCTACCATTTCAGTTAACGCCATCTAGCGGCGATGACGAAAGTCAAAAAGTCAAAACCAAGTAAGCGTTTTGTAGTATAAATTTTGGAGGTTATAGTATAAAAAATGACTAATACTTGGTCGAATGAAAAAAGATTATTGAGTTTATTAATGAAATACATTTACATCCTGAGTTATAGAATGTGGAAACCGGATTTAATAAAGACAGAAATTTGGTATATCAAGTGTATCAGTATATCAATTCAGAAACTTGATAACTTATGCAAAGAATGAGGTGAAAAAGACGAAAATCGATAGTGATGGCGGTAAACTAGTGAAATGGTAGTTTTAACTTGTTATCAAGACTTATTTCTAGACTTAGGTAATCTAAAGTTTCACGCCTAAGGTCGAATTCACAATCTACTCTTCTTTTTCTTTAACTTTGTGTTTGAAACAATATAAGTCGCTGCGACGCGAATTATTTCGTCTGCCATTTTTGCACGATTGTGTATCCCGTCTACCATAGTATTGCAAACAATATGGCCGAGATATACAGTGTGGAAACCACTTATGGAATAAAATTCTTTGTCATTATTTTAGAAAATTATAAAAAATGCCGAGACACGTCAACTTTTGCGTTTGCGTTATGTAAACATAAATTTAAATGTACAGGGTGATTCACGCAAGTATGCCATAGTCGGTGTTGTTTTTTTTTAATTAAACACCCTGTATATTTGCATATTTTCGAAATCCTCTTAATGAACTGATTCTAGCAAACTAAATAATGTATGGTCAATTATGAATTATACAGGGTGAAATTTTAAAATTAATAATTTATTACAGTTGAAATATTGGTACTTTTTCAAATTAGCTAAATATGGATTTATCCAAAATCTAAACTAACCAATTATTAGACGTATTTGTATATTAAACAAAACCTGCTACGCCCATGAATTTTATCATAAATACCTAAAAATTGCCTAAAAACGCCAATAATTAGACAAAATCGGTAAATAATGTGGATTGTTTTCTATTCTGTCAGTTGTTGATGTGTTGACAGTTTATACTGAAAAAGTAAAATCTTTGTCAAACACTCTTTCCTTGTCGACATAACAATGAAATATTTAACTGAGACTCACCGAATTGAGATTTTAATGATGATCGGGTAAGGGGATAACTGCAGAAGTTAAGTTGAAGTGGCAAACTTATTTAATCACAGGTATCCCAAATTGCCTAATATTTCACCAAGTACTGTGTCTAAAATTCATGCACAATTCAGATAACTTGGACATGTCAAACCATTGGAAAGAAAACCACACTTCGTTGAAGATTATGTGAAAGTGGATATTTTGTTAAGTGTCGAAGAGAATCCAACTTCCAAGTACACGTCAAATTGCCCGTGAAAATAATGTTAGTCATACAACTGTTCTAAGAGGTCTTCATAAAGAAAAACTTCATCCCTACAGGAGTTAACAGAAGACGATTCAGATCGTAGAATGAATTTCTGCGAAAGATTGATGAATAAGCTGAACAGAAATGAGATGAGCTCTTGGTACCATTCTTTTTTCTGACGAATCAACATTCACATTGAATGGAGAGGTAAACCGACAGAGCTGTAGTTATTGGTCAGCAGAGATTCCTAATTGGATACGTGAGACATATACTCAGTACCCTTAAAAGGTGAACGTTTGGGCCGGTATCATAGGCGACCATATTATTGGTCCTATATTTATAGATGGAAATTTGACAGCTGAAAAATAATTAAATATGCTTAGAAATGAAGTTATTCCTGCGTTGGCAAAATTATATCCCAACGCAATAGATCCTAGCTTACCGAATGAAAATGTTTGGTTCCAGCAAGACGGGGCAACACCCCATTATGCTTTAATGCTAAGAACTAATTTAGATGAAATCTTCCCCAATAAATGGATTAGACGAAGAGGTACTATCGAGTGGCCAGCTAGATCGCCAGACCTTACACCGTTAGATTTTTTTCTGTGGGGTTATCTCAAGATCAAAGTATATGCAACACAACCAACTAGCATTGTAGACCTCAAAGACAGGATAACTACAGAAATACGGAATAATTCACCTCAAACTTTAAACAAAGTTAAGGAGGAGTTCTATAGGAGACTGTGCTATTGCCAACAAATAGGTGGAGAACATTTGAGCATTTATTTTAATGTATTAAAATCAAATACATCAGGTATTTTATGTATGTGTTTAATAACTGTAAAATTAAAGATTTCACCCTGTATAATTCATAATTGACCATACATTATTTAGTTTGTTGGAATCGGTTCAGGGCGTTTCATTAAAAAAACAACACCGACTATGGCATACTTGCGTGAATCAACCTGTACATTTAAATTTATGTTTACATAACGCACAACTCAATTCAAAAGTTGACGCGTCTCGGCATTTTTTTATAATTTTCTAAAATAATGACATAAAGAATTTATTTTATTCCATAAGTGGTTTCCACACTGTATATGGCGAAGCCATATGCTACAATTGAAATGTTGTCATGCTGGCTGGGCTATAGTTGCCAATATTGCAGCCACATATTGCACTAAAAATATTGCCCGTTTAGAAGGTGCTTTATTGAAACACTAGGTATATTTATATATTTACAAATCTATATAATGGTACGTATAATATCTCCACAGGTTGATTTACTTTGAACTATTTTTAAATTTTATCTGGTACACGTCGAAATTTTACAAACACTGACGTAAGCTAGTTAATAATAAAATTTATTGTAATACCTCCAATAATCCTCTAATACCCAAGGATTTTGCATAGTACCTTCAAGACCATTTTTTATCTCAAAGTACAAATACTTGAAATTAATATTCTTATGCCTCCAGGAAAATTCGTATGTTGATACATGTATATAAAATAAAGAATCCATTATCGGCGGGTGCTTAAGTCTAACCAGGCAAATTAATAAGAATCGCGCCTTTCATTAATCGACAAACACAAGACGGCACCTACATCCTACCCAATCCCTATCCGTCAAAATTTAAAAGCAACTTCCGATGCTCCACAGCCGTGCTCATGTCATGTTTTTAGTAGAAAATTCGTGGAACATAATCTAGCCTTGTTGCCAAACCCATTATAATCGAATCTAGTTTTTTGGAACTTTAGTTCTTTACGTCAGGTTATGTTTGAGCGACCAGGGGTCGCGACGCAAAAGATCTGACCGTTACGTTACGTTACATTACGTTATGTTACGTTGCTTCGTTATGTGCCTTGCTCGCGTGCGTGTGCTCTCTCCTGAGTCTCTCTCTCGTTTACGAAGGAGCGATTCATATGCTTCGGCCGGGAATCGAACCCGGGCCGCCCGCGTGGAATGCGAGCATTCTACCACTGAACCACCGATGCTATATTAAAATTTTATGCAAAGCTGGTATTCGCAGTGCTGGTGATCTACTTGAATTTATTCGGATAAATTTTAACTATTATTTCCATATCTTTTTTTGCGCGATTGATCTTTTTTGTTCATTTCGAAGAAATTTAAATTATTTTATTCGGAATTTATTTCAATACGATCGCGCAAAAAATGGTATAAGCATCTCGAGCGTTAAGGGTAATTACAACGTTTGCATGTAGATTCCTCTCGTAAAATTGGACAAAATGATATGAGGATTAAGGGGTCTAGCACATTTATTTTTCGAAATACAGGGAGTTAAATTTTTGAAAACTTGAATTGAATTCGATAACTTTAAAATGGATGGATAAATTGATTTGACATTTGGCAGGTTGTTTTTAAATGTAAAAGGGCATATTTTGATAGAAATAGTAGTTTGTACAACTATTGTGGATATGATGGCCTTATCGCACTCAATCGTTCAAGTGCGATATGGACAATTCACACGAGTCGAACAGCATATTTTTTCTACGACCCACTTAAGAAAAAAATCTAGAAAATAAAAATTTCTATAAACTGTAATATAACTTCAAATTGAAAATTTAACAATTCAATTTTATGTTTCCACTAATTTTTTTGTGGTAAACGTACAGTTCTTTAATGTCCAATTTGTATAATGCTACGGTTTCCTCTTTTAAATATACGATGCTGTTATAAGTAGATGTTGCCAGTCGGACTCCCTCATGAAGGGTACCGTACCATTATCTACAATAATTAATATTTCGCTAAATATTTCAAACGTCTACCTGTTGTCGTTATTAATATCAAGCAGAATAAAATTAACAATAAAAAAAAACTTCTTCACGGGGAATCGAGCCCGGGGTCTACAGGGAACTAAAGTTCCTACCGTGTGTCCCGCGACTCGCTCTACCTTTTTTTAACAAAAATTGTTTAGCTCTAAACAGGCTGGGTACATCATAAAATTATTTTAATTAAATTTGGCAACGTCTCGTGTTTACCTACCACATGCTATATAGTTACATTGTGTCGGTGGTGTCTTTAAAATTGCAGTGACCCGTAAAAAAATCACTAGATATTGTTTTCAATTAGCTAATGCGTCAACTAGTAAAACTGGATCGCTGTAATTCAATACATTGACACATTTACGGAGTTACCAAGAAATTATCTACTCGAATGTCTACGACCTTTCTAATTGTTTCAACCTAAATGCGTTCTTAAAAAGGATATATTTATACCTTTATTCAGTAGGTGATTGCATCAGATTATTTATTGTTGTTTTTATGCTTCGTTAATAATTTTTCTGCAACAGCAAAGAGTCACATGAAGGGCTTGTTCCTGTATTCGCTAATCAGGCTGGCTTGCTTTGAGTAGATGAAGCTGGCATGCGTTGAGAAATGGTATCATGAAAGATAATTTAGACCTTAAGGCTGTTATAAGATACCATACATTGTCATCCTATGTAACCAAATCTAAACACTGGAAGAATACTCCCAGGCAAATACATGGGAAGAAATTCATAAAAGAACCATCAGAAAAAGTAGCGAAAGAGCTGCTCTCAATGAGCAGGAACAAACTACGCACCATAACGGGGCTACTTACGGAACACTTTCCCACAAAGGAGCACCTGAACAAAATAGGGCTGTATAACGGATCTCGGTGTATCCTGCCAAGGATATGCCGACGATAATGTCATAACAGCCAGGAGAAAATTCGAAAACACCCTTTGCGATATTGTACAAAAAGGTCTGAACTATACAAATAGCTGGTGTAGGCAAGTGGGACTTAGCATCAACCCCACTAAAACCATCCTGATAGCCTTCACTAAGAAAAGAAAACTCAACCTCAAAACCATAAAACTTGATGGGAACGAGATTGAATGGAGACAAGAAGTCAAGTATCTAGGTTTAACTTTAGACAGTAAACTTCTGTGGAACAAACACGAAAAGGAGATTACATACAAGGCAAAAATGGCTATAATGGTGTGCAGAAATCTGGCAGGAGCAAACTGGGGCTGTAACCCAAAAATCCTAAGCTGGATGTACACTGCCATAGTGAGACCAATCATCACTTATGGAGCCATTGCCTGGTGTAGTAGAACTAGCCTATTGACGACGAGAGAAAACCTCTCTTAGAAATCAGACAACCTGGGACATGCCACAAGACGGTATGATGAAAAAATATAACTTTTCAAAGAAATTCGTTACGGAAATGAGCACTTTCAAGCGGAAATCCACGCCATAAGAAAGTGCGCCCAGTTCAATATTGATAAAGGATACAGAAGACAAAGGATTATCATAATGTCGGATAGTCAAGCAGCCATTAAGGCACTCAGCTCTTGTGTAATCAGTTCCAAAATGGTGTGGGAATGCCTAGACAAACTCAATGAACTAGGCGAGAACAACATAGTCACCTTACTATGGATTCCAGGACACACTGGAATAGAAGGAAATTAAATAGCAGATGAACTAGCAAAGAGGGGGACTGAAATACCTTTCTGGGGGCCCGAACCCTTTTGCGGAATCAGCTCCAATGTAATATTGGAAGAAATAAGTAAAGCCGAGAAAAAGAGAAGATCCGACCATTGGAAAGATCTAGTAGGGCTTATACAATCAAAGACTCTTCTGGGTGACTACAACCTGTTGAGATCAAAAGAATGCATAATTCAAAGTAAAACTGCGCTAAGAGTTTTGACAGGGATCCTAACGGGACATTGTCGCCTGAATGGGCACCTGAAAAAGCTCAAAATATTGGAGGAAGAAAAATGCAGATTTTGTGGAATGGAAGAAGAAACCTCCATCCACATACTTTCCAACTGCACAGCACTCCAGAATCCTAGAGCACAGCACCTGGGAGATTACTGGATAGAAGAGGAACATTTGCCTAAGTTGAAGCCTACAGACATCCTAAAATTCCTCCGGGAAATAGGACTAAAGGAACTACTAGTTTCTGAGACTCTCCTCAGAAACTGAGTAGAAGTAAGGGGGCACAATAGATCTTTCAGGTCTCAGTGAATGTCACTTCAAAAATCACACATACATACATACATACAACAGAGATCTTACATGCAGAACATGCAAAAAGGATACCGAAACAGCTCTGCATATACCATGCAAATGTGAGTAGCGGGACCACAGGAGGCAGAAACTGTAGGATAGACCCCAAAAGCCTCCAGAAGACTTCTACAACCAACCAGCAAAGAACCTGTATGAGCTAATACAGGGAACGGATTGGCTGAATAGGCTGTAGTCAGAACACTAGGAGGATACACAATAAGCCCAGAAGGTGCCGGCGAAGGAACGATTCCTTTGGAAAAAAAAAATCTGAAAGGTAACATCCCAATAGGCCAGACCGAGGGCCAGACGTTAGGGGGTAACAACTACAAGTAATTAGCAATACGGCTGATTTTTTTTTCATACGTACCTTAAAGTTTGTAGATTACTATAAAAAAAAGTTTACCAGTCTATCGATTTTCCAAATTAGAAAAAAAAATCAAAAAACTTTTTTTTTCGAAATTTTCCAATATTTCGCGCTGGGAGGAAGGTGGAGAAGAAAAAAAAATACCACCGTGTAGGGGAAGTGATTTGCAACAAAAAAGGTCTCTTGCGTTTTTTTCGTCCGATCAATGGTTTGTCCGTAAAAAATTCGGTAAACTAAGAATGTGTTCCGCATAAGGTAATAAATTAATTTTTACATATTTTTATTGGAAAAAGGTATGAAAAAAATTATATCTTGAACTTATATATTAATCTTCATCATACTTTTGGTCTAAAATGACCCATACCGACTGGCCTAAACACGATTGCTAACTTCGATCAGTGGACCGAGGAATAATCCAAGCTCACGAACTGGATATCATAATGGTAAAATGCATAGTTTGGCAAACTTCAAACCCATGTTATGAGTTATGAGATATTTTATTTAACAAATTTGATTTAAATAATTCAAAAACTATTTATTGAGACAATGTTTTAAATTAATGTTATAGGAGAATTTTCGAATGAATCTAAAACAGGAAGCAACTAGCATCTCGCATGTAAAGATTGCAATTTTGAACGACTGCCAAGTTTCTGTTAGGAATACCGAAACCATGTGCTGCCTATATACTTTTATTTAATTAATTATATTTGGATAAAGGAAATAGTTCTGTAGATTCTGGATTATAAATATATAACGGCGTGTATTAAAGTATCCAATTATATAACAATTTATATTTTCCAAGTAGATGAGATCAAAACAATGTTGGAAGTTCGAAAATATTTTTTTATACCTTTAGCGCAACATGTATATTGCGCTAAAATGAATACTTTTGTGTATTTCAAATAAATATTAAAAAACAGTTTTTTATTTGTATAACTAACAAGGGCAAAAAATAAGGATAATTATTCTATTCTATGGGTTCTTGGAGACCTTCCCGGACAACCAACATCTAGTAATTAGCTTCGTTTTCTCATTACTCCGCTTTCAAACTACACTGATAACGCACCAACAAACCTGACAAACAAACACCTTGTCTGATTGATGTTCGTCAGCTGTAACGAACTGTCATTCGTGAAATCTGTCATCTGCACCTTTTGCCATTTAAAAAACGTTCGCTACAATCGAAACAACCAATATGTCAGTTTACGTGACGTTGAGATAAAAACTGGGAAGTCAAAAATGTTGATGCTGAGTTTGGCCACTTGTATGTTCTGTGGTCACCACAATACCATCATTCGTAATAAAAACGTAAGAGTCCATAAAATTGTGACGTCGATAAACGCATGGCGTCTCATTAGTCACTTCCAACTTCCCTGTCTTCAACATAATACTATTAAATTGTTAACTGTAAGTGGCTCTAGCTCGCGTTCCTAGTCTAGCTCAAGGACACTCACAGCCTAACCCTAGGATATTTCTCAAGTTTAACCCAACATTCCCTTCGAGCCAGTCTACCCTTCGAAGAGGAAGAAATAGGACATGTCCACGTGACGTCACAAACTATTTTGACAACAGCCCTGTGGTAAAACAATGAACAAAGCGTTCAGAACACGTGGTACTTAATAGTGAGGTTATGCTGATTTATAATGATAGATCGTGTTTGAGTTTAGTTAGTTTTGCTTCAGTGTACCTTTAAAGTTATTTCAATTGTTGAGCTTGCATATTTAATAATGTATAATATAGGTTAATAGTTGTTTGTTGTTTGATAATTTTTTATTGTGTCTATTGTTTATTGTTTTACCACAGGGGTATTGTCAACTGTCAACTGTCGTGGACATAGTTTGAGCTAACAACTCTCTGACATAAACTTGGCAGTCGAAACACCCTTGGCAGTTATAGTATTCTCAATAGTTTTTTAAATTGCCAAAAATTCTTTGAATTTCAATAAATTTTCCAAAAGTATATCCACAACTGAATGTATTTTCTCTCCTCATAAATCTATTTCGTAAGTAAATGTGCCGAATAAACAAAGTACTCGAGATTATTAAGAAAAAATTGTGCTTTCAATTAACTACTAATTTCAATTTAATTCGAGTTCCAATATGCATGTGTGCAGCATCTGTAGCAATTCATTGTTCTATAATAAATAATGGATATCAAAAAATTATTATGAGTTTGGGTTTAAAATAAAATGCCAGTTGTAATCGTCCAAAAATAAATACAAAAGTTTGAGATAGGGAACAATAATTAATAATTATTGTTGAAATTTTTTTTTTATTTCATCGGGGGAGGAATAAAAGAAATAAACAAAATAAACAAAGTGCCCATGGTCGACTTTTTTGCTCTAAGTAATCATAACTTCCAAATAAAATCCGTAAGATGAATTAGACAGACTTATGCAATTTTGACGGGAGAAAATAGTCTATTAAGTATCAAGAACGGTAAGGGTTGTTTACCGGTAGACAGCAATGTTTGGAGGCTTCGCTACGCTCAGCCTCCAATTTTGCTGGAGACCGGTATTACCCTTAACGTTCGAAATGCTTATACCATTTATGGCGCGATCGTATTGAAATATTCGAATTTCGAATAAATTAATTTAAATTTCTTCGAAATGAACGAAATGTCAAGAGTGACATTTATACTTCTCGATCAGTTTAAAATATAATTTGCATTTTGGTGAAATTACGTCTGAACGGTAAGTAAATCACTTACCGACGTGTTAGACTTAGAAACCAGTAAACACAACCTACCGACCTGACAACCGATGCTATAAATAAACAAAAGAGATCGATCGCGCAAACAAGGATATGTATTTAGTTTTCAGCGATTCTAAAAAGTCTTTCACCAGCGAAGTTTTTATTTAAATGTCAGTTATGTCACTTTGACAATTCAAAGTGACAATATGAGTAATAAGAAGCAATTTTCCGGTATTTTGCATCCTCAAGCAAAAAAAATGGTACTTAATCTGATAGATTATTTCGAGAATGAATGAAAAAGTGAAAATTCGTCAACCAGTGTGCAGAAAACATCAACCATCATTATTTTCTCCGGGTATATTTGTAATCTCACATTTTGATAACCTCTGTGCCTTCTGATTTGATACATATGGTTAGTGACCTTTGAGCCCGCACGATAAGAGCGCTTTTGACTATAGTGTAAACATGGTGTAAAGTGTAAACTATCCGGGGTTGGTAAATTGCGCACAGCCGTCAGTTTGTAGCCAGGTATACCCAAAATGTTTCTTTTTCATAGGTAAATTGCGCACAAGTGACCCTAAAGAGGGTCTAGGTAAATGGCATACAACTTTCTACCGATTCCACGAATTTTAAAAGTTACCAGAGATTCAAAGGATTATCTCCTAATGACTTTACGATAACAATTTGAGGCGTAGGTACATAGATCAGTTTAGTTTTCGCAATTACACTTCGATCAACCGGGTTTTCCTGTTTTTTTTAGTTTTCTATTTCTTATTTTCTAATATTTTAATGGACTAAGGATACAATTTGACCGCTGTGCGCAATTTACCTATGCAGAGACTCAATACCCGGGCTGCAACTACCTGACGAACCCTTCCCAAGTTTGGGAAACTTCTTGACCACTGTGCGCAATTTACCTACGCCCAAACTATCTATCTAACGCCCGGTTTTATAAGCTTGGGTAACCCCTGCCCCGAGAGTTAACCCTGTGACCGGTGGGTGATACAGCGTTTTATAAAGCGGGGTTAAAGTTAACCCTGCCCCACCATTTGGCTCGGGTTAACTCTCGAGATAGCGGTTGTCATGAGCAAAATGCTAAAATGTGAAGAAATGGAAGGTTATGTTGGAAACAGATAAAATATATATAAATAATATCATATCCGATATATATTTTCAATGTGCACATGAAAATAGAAATGAAGTCAGTACAACAACTTCTTCTTCCGAGATGTTCACACTCCTTCCACTGATGTTTGCAAAATCCATTTTTAAATTTAGTAATTTCAATTTCCCACGCCACTATATAACAAAAAATGTGAGGTTATAGGTTTTGTTGTACCCGACTCATAGAAGGAATCACTGTTCTATGGTCCGACTTTTTCTTCTTTTATATATTTTTACAGTAATACGCCAGTGATCTTTGCATTTTAACCAGAGAGTTAACCCTCGGGGTAACTCGAGATATTTAACTCTACTTTATAAAACCGGGCATTAAAATTGTACAAAAACTCAAAATACGGTCCTTGTATTAAGTATACCATTAATTTTTTATACTGTTGACATTGGGAATAATTTTTTGCAAATGAATCACTACTTTCAAACAAATATATACGCCTCGACAATTTACAAATTGAACAAGTTATTTTAATAATATAGAATAGATAATAATGATATGTATTTATTCAGTATCTCTCGCAATTGTAGTACCTATCCATCAACTTACTCTCGTTTTATGAAACTATCGAATAATCCGTTCACGTTATATGCAGTATCACTTACTCATTAATTTTTTTTTTCAAAAGTAGACCTCAAGAAAACGATAATAATTGTAATATCCCTAATCGTTGCATAACGAACACATTTTTTTTCCTATTCCCTCAATAAGTTGCGTAGGTATTGTAAATACGTGTCTAGAGAATGTTGTAATTTCACCTAGTGGGAAGTGGAAGAATGAGGTCGACGTCCAGATGGCTTCAAAAACTATCCCAAACAGTTTACAAGAAAAAGTGTTTGAAAAGATCAACGAGTTTCATATTTCAGTTAATGAATTGCCCACTAAATCATTATTATGACACATTTAATAAGTTTGTACAGTGTGGAAACCACTTATGGAATAAAATTATAAAAAATGCCGAGACACGTCAACTTTTGAATTGAGATGTGCGTTATGTAAACATAAATGTAAACGTACAGGGTGATTCACGCAAGTATGCCATAGTCGGTGTTGTTTTTTTTTAATAAAACATCCTGTATATTAGCATATTTGTGAAATCCTCTTAATGAACCGATTCCAACAAACTAAATAATGTATGGTCAATTATGAATTATACAGGGTGAAATTTTTATTTGTACAGTTATTAAACACATACATAAAATACCTGATATATTTGATTTTAATACATTAAAATAAATGCTCAAAATATTCTCCACCTAGTTGTTGGCAATAGCACAGTCTCCTATAGAACTCCTTAACGTTGTTTAAAGTTTGAGGTGAAATATTCTGTATTTCTGTAGTTATCCTGTCTTTGAGGTCTACAAGCTAGTTGGTTGTGTTGCATATACTTTGTTCTTGAGATAACCCCACAGAAAAAAATCTAACGGCGTAAGTTCTGGCGATCTAGCTGGCCACTCAATAGTACCTCTTCGTCCAATCCATTTATTGGGGAAGATTTCATCTAAATAAGTTCTTACCATTAAAGCATAATGGGGTGTTGCCCTGTCTTGCTGAAACCAAACATTTTCATTCCGTAAGCTAGGATCTATTGTGTTTGGATATAAGTTTGCCAACGCAGGAATAACTTCATTTCTAAGCATATTTAAATAAATTTCAGCTGTCAAATTTCCAACTATAAATATAGGACCATATGGTCGCCTATGATACTGGCCCAAACGTTCACCTTTTGAGGGTACTGAGTATGTGTCTCACGCATCTAATTAGGATTCTCTGCTGACCAATATCTATAGTTCTCTCGGTTTACCTATCCATTCAATGTGAATGTTGATTCGTTTGATTCGAAAAAAGAATGGTACCAATAGCTCATTTCTGTTCAGCTTATTCATCAATCTTTCGCAGAAATCCATTCTACGATCTGGATCGTCTTCTGTTAACTCCTGCACAAAAGTTAATTTGTAGGCATGAAGTTTTCCTTTATGAAGACATCTTAGAACAGTTGTATGACTAACATTATTTTCACGGGCAATTTGACGTGTACTTGAAGTTGGATTCTCTTCGACACAAAATATACACTTTCACATCATCTTCAACGAAGTGTGGTTATCTTTTTAATGGTTTGACATGTCCAAATTCTCTGAATTGTGCATGAATTTTAGACATAGTACTTTGTGAAATATTAGGCAATTCGGGATACCTGTGATTAAATAAGTTTGCCACTTCAACTTGACTTCTGCAGTTATCCCCGTACCCGATCATCATTAAAATCTCAATTCGGTGAGTCTCAGTTGAATATTTCATTGTTATGTCGACAAGGAAAGAGTGTTTGACAAAGATTTTACTTTTTCAGTATAAACTGTCAACACATCAACAACTGACAGAATAGAAGAGTTGATGTGTCTCGGCATTTTTTATAATTTTCTAAAATAATGACATAATCTACTAATTGTTTGTTATATTTAAATTGAAGGTACACCCTGAAGCATTATAAAAATTAAGTCCTGAAGTCAAAGGAGTTCCAACAATAATTTGTTATAAATAAATCGCAAGAAAACTATTATGGAGCCGTAATAGGGAGAAGCGTGACACTGACAGATGATGATTTTCGAGTAATGTCAAAGTCAAAATACTTTACCTGCCGCATATGTCAATTTACCTGCCGCATATGTCAATTTACCTGCCGCATATGTCACTTTACCAGCCGCAAGTGCGGCAGATGAGGTGAAGGAAGGTAAACTGTTTGTATACTTCCGGAAATCAATCTGATAATTGACGGCTTTACTGACAGTTGGCGATAAAGAATTTTATTCCATAAGTGGTTTCTACACTGTATAATATATTCAAATAAAAAATCAGTTGCATCTGGGTTACAATATTAATAATAATAATATAACTAGAGCACAGATTTTATTAAATTATTATCTCAACTACAAAAATAAAGTGCAAACAGGATCATTAATATTGTCTGATCTACCAGTGACACTAAAAGTGATTTTTATATTAACTGGGATATTTTTCAAGACAATTTTGCATAAAAATGGCAGTACAGTTTAGTACAGTAACAATTGATAAAGAGAAATATTGTAGTGACACCTGATGGTCCTGATGATACTAAAGAACATTCTTTTTCCACTACTATTATAGCTGTGAAGTTGACAATTATTATTGCTTCTAGCCAACTGAGAAGTTGAATTTCTCTATTAGTGGTTAATAATTTTCTATTCTAGGTCAATAATGGACAAATTCAAATATTTTGAGAATACAGAGATAGCACTCCAACAAAAACTTGTACAACATAATTTTGTATACCCAGGAGATTGTCTTTAACATATTTGCTGCTTGAAATCACCTAGCAAGATAAAATTATTCAAATAACAGTGCTATTAGTTTAAAATTCGCGCTCAACCAAAAATGACTGATGACATAACGAGTACGTTCATAATATATCGAAACTGTCAGAGTACTTGTCAGTCAGACCACGGAGTAAACGCTTCTCGTGGTACGTTTGTGAATTATTGGATAGAGCTTACCGGGTAGAGTCTTTCAAAATACATATTCCCGACATTGTCTTTTGAAATAAAAGTCCCACTATATAGTATGTACAAAAAGTACGAGGAGTAATAAACCCTAATTAAGTATGCAAAACCTTTACAGGGAGCACCATGAAATTTTTGATAAATCTCTTACTTTAAATTACATTTCTTCCGTAAATCTAAAAACCAGGTAGATCGACCCCGTATTTGTTTCAGTTGTAGCAAAATTTAGGGTTTCTTCATTGTTAAAGGATTAGCAGATAAGCAACAACGCAATGCAGTGGTGTGTATTTTGGGAAAAAAATACGTTTTTAATTATAATATAATAAAAAATGAAAAGAAATAATTATTGGAATACATTTATTACTTACATTTTATTCTATATCCGACTCGGAAGAGGAAGAATCATTGTTGACATTAATAATAATAGGGTCGATTAAATCATCACAAATATTGTCAATTTTCCACATATTTGCCTCTACTTTGATAACAATTTTCCTTACTAACATGACTTACAGCACTTTCAAACAATTTCACAACATCGTTTATTTTAAAAGTAGTATTTTTTTCCAACTTCCCCCTTTACCTGAGCCTATATTAATTCTATGGGATTAAGTTCACAATGATAAGGGGGAAGTCGAAGAACTGATATACCACGAGAAGAAGCCATTTCTTCTACAATGTAGGTTTTGTATTTATTCTTGTTCATTTTTGCAATTCTGTAAAGTTCTTTCCTTAGTGGATCTTTTGGAAACTTAATATTTTTCGAAATAAGCCACTCCAAAAGCTCTGCTTTACGCCAACGACTTGTGGGCAATGCTTCTCGTAACCGTGAATGGTAACTTGCGTTGTCCATTGTTGATCCAACATTTGAACAAACCATTCCTCGAATACATCCCCATTCATATCTTCGTGATAGTCCCCCGTGCGTTTTGAAATAAAAGTTAATAATCCACCATCAACAAAACCTTCAGAACTTCCAACATGGACAATGATAAGTCTTTTTCCTTTTCCAGATGGTGGCTGCAAACCTAACGACAAACCTTCCACGAATGCCTGCCTTCCGCTTTTAATGTTTTCATCTTACCAAGATTTGGAAACTGTATATCCAGCATTTATACACACATATATACAAAAATATATAAAATAATTATTGTTACAGATTGGTTTGTTTTCTATTATGAATAAACTGTGTTGCCTTTCTTTATCAAACTTACTAAAATTTATGTACCTCTATCACTTTTTTTATTAAAATTAGTACATCCCGTTACCTCTGACCTAAATCGTATATTCTTTAGCATAGCTGCAACTCATTCGTTCAATACAAAATGTACCTTACGGTATACCCTCTTAAAATATATTTTGGTACGTCTATGAAATCTACTTAAATGAATGATTTATTACTCCTCGTACTTTCTGTACAGACTATAATAGTCTTCACCACCTTGGTGTATAATATACTATTATTTCATTTATTTCCAACTTTTTTAATCCAAACTTGTAACCATTTATTCCAGTTCAATGGTTATCGGGTTCACACAATGAGGTTTGAGTGTACTTATTTCAATAAATAAATAAATTTTCGGACAATATGATTCAAAAAGTTGCATTTGTCACGTTTTGGGTCAACGTACGCAAAAACTATAATAAGAATGCAGAAGATAAATATAGCAAATTATGTAACTAGCGTTAAAATATATTAGCTACAATTACGAATATCAATTTTCCATTCGATGACCCAAAAAAAAACTGAATACGAAAATTGAAACATTGTAGAGACGAAAATAAATTTCCGCTCGAAAGAAATCGTCTACAAATTTAAAACACGTGTTAGTAACTTCATGCAGCGCTTCCCAAATTCACTAATTAATTAAATAGGATCGATAATATCACCGATCGGGTTGTTGACCAAAGGGCGACGGACGGCAAGAACGCAATCGTCGCGGGAGCAAATAAAGAGATTAAGAACTGTGGAAATTTACAATGTCTAAAATGAGGAAGAGTTTGAGCAAGTTTCGTTTATATTTTGTCTTTATATAGGATTACCATAATGTCATATACACGGAAAAAAAAATGTGTGATATCAACTAAATTTATTTAGTCAATTTTATTTGATTAAATCGATTAAATTTCATTCACATCAAATACTGAATGTATTCGTCCGAGGAAATTTTAAAATTGCCGAAACAAAATGGAATTGTAGACCTAATCCTAGAAATTTCTTGAACCAAAAATGGACTTATCAAGTGAAGTATTTCCTAATTTACATCAAAGTATTATAATATAATCCAAAAAAATTATTCATTCAAATCAAACAAATGAACACGCTTGATTCAAACATACACTTGTCAAATGAAATATGTTTTAACTTACTTTAAGCGAATAATATTATCAACTCAAATATAATATTCTGTTGACTCAAACAAGTGAATTCGCTCGGTTCAAAATAATTTTTTTTAAATGAAGCATTTTTCAACTCCTTTTAAGCGAATAATAATATTAATTCAACCTTAATATTTGCTTTTCAATCAAGCATGTACACTATATTGTTTAAAACAAAAAATGAATTGGTTTGGAACTTAAAATCACTGAAGTAACCAATTTCAACAGTCAATTTGAACTATTTATTCTTGTTTGTTTCAATAGATGCAATAGTTCAATCGGAATAATTTCATATTTGTATCGACTGATTATCTGTTTCATTCCAAATGCTGTTGCTTAGTAGATTGTCCTGTTTCTATCTATCACAACGTTTTCACTTAATTCTTCATTTTATATTGTTCTAAGATAGGAGGATCGTTTGGTGAGTGATAACCTGTTGTCTGGAAATTGATCTGGATTAGCGGATTATTCAGGTAAATATAATTATGTATTCTATTTACAAATATTATATTATCTCGTTTCTTCCGAAAAAATGTTCATTTTTGGTTTAAGATGATAGTTGGTTTGTCTTGTATCAGTTGTATCTTAAATCGCATACAACACATTTTAAACGAAACATGAATTTAAACTGAGATTAAACCCGATTTTAAACAGTAAGTACCTAATGTCTTTTTTACAAAGTTACGGTACTTTGCTATGATCCTACCTAACCTAACCTACCTAATTGGAAATGTTAGGTAATGTGTTATTACCTTCACTTTAAATTTCTTATATTCATCATCGTTAACTTGCAAATTGTTAATTCTAAGCGTAATAGTAGTGCTACCTAAATTCAGTGTTTGAGAAAGGGATATGTGATACATTCATTGGGGCTGCATTTCGTATATTTATATAGGAAAATTCAAGAATTTCCTTTATGCTTGTTTAGAACATTCATTAAACTCTATTTATTTTTATTATTACTTCTTTGTAGATCAACATATATTATGATTTGATTTTCCCTGATGTCCTTATAGTGAATTTGTAAGTGGATTGGTTCCAATTTATGGAAAAGTTATTGCGGTTGAAAAGAAATACAGTTAATGGAAGTTTGATTTTATGTTTTAGAAAATGAATAGTTCATTTTGTTACTGTTTTTTGTTTTTAAATAAAATGCTATGAAGTACATTTAACTTTTCTTTTTATATATAAATAAATAAATAGGTAAATATCAGAAATATAAAACTAAAAAAAAAACAAGAAAACCCAGGCCCAAACCCGGTTGACTAAAGTGTAACTATGTATAGAAATATCAGAAAATAAGAAATAAAAAACTAAAAAACCCAACACCTAACCGGGTTTCGAACCTACGACCTCTGAGTTGTAAGCTCAATACCCTACCAACTGCGCTAATCGGCTCACATTCAGTCACCTCGAATAAAAGGTTAAAGGCTGCTTGGACGCATGCGCACCTCAACTACTAAATTTGACGTGGTGGGTGGAGCCGTGTTGTATGTTTACCCGCTCCTAGATCTTCCGGGTTAATATTATAGCTATTACCATTAAAAGAGAAAAACATTTTATGACTATTGGACATACGTAATTGTGCAAGAGTGCGAGTGACTTGTATGGGTAGTTTAAGTAACAGGTATTGTTCTACTTGGGCAGTAATATTCAAGCTGGTTGATAAGTTCATAAAAGAGCACCGCTGTGCCAAACTAAGTTCCATACAGTTTAGTTTATTGTATAAATTTTCAAAAAGAGTCTTTCGATTATCTCTTAGTGACTTTAGATCTAGGTTTTCCCAAATATTCAAACCTCCCGCAAGGTCAAATAGAGTACGCATTTGAGTAGGCCAATTAAAACGTTCTTCGGAAAAACTTGCAAGTTGTCGCAAGCGAGAAAAACAAAGCTTGGGAAATCGAGTATTTTCCATTAGGAAGTAGGGCTTAAGGAGCAACTAGTTTCTGAGACTCTCCTCAGAAACTAAGTAGAAGTAAGGGGGCACAATAGATCTTTTAGGTCTCAGTGAATGTCACCCCAAAATACATACATACGTACAGGGTTTTTCATTATATATGGACCCTTCTATATCTCACTTATTATTTGAGGCAGATAAAAATGTTTCAAATAAGAGTTAAATGGTTATTATTGTTGTTTTTAAAATTCAACAGAAATATTATACAGGATGTCCCTGAAAAGAGGGTCGGAGCCAAAGTGTTCTTTCTTAAATGGGACACCCTATATATTTTTATATTTTTAACTTGTTCACTTCAATCCGAATTCAGCAATATATAATTGTTATAGTCTAACCTTAACAGTTTAGAAAATATATTCATTTAAAAATCCTTTTCTGTATGATGAAAACCAACTATAAACATCGGTTAGGCCATGAAAGCATTGTCATATTCAAGTCATATTTGACAAAGTAATTATTCGCACCATTATAAAATATTGTATTTGATAGTTTGGAAAATGCGGTATACAGATGATGAAAAGATAGAAATATTTTCTCTATTTGTTAAAAATAATAATAACAAATTAGATACAAGGAGAGAATTTATGGAATTATATCCAAATCGGCATGCGCCTAGCAAAAATACGTTCAACAGAATATACCAGCATGTAATGACAACTAAAAAATTTTCTAGGAAAAAAAGAACGTCTGTAATTGATGAGGAGGATGAGTTAGATACACTTCTGCATTTTGAAGGTAAAATAATATATATTTCTTTGGATTTATTGTAGTTGAATGAGAAGGAATAATTTTTGCAGAAAACTCTGAAGACTCGTTAGTAACCAGCTCCAATATATTACAAAAACATCCTATGAAAATTTTTAGAACTCTGAGAAAACACAATTATAAACCATACCTATAAGATACTTACCGTGCAGGCTCTTACTGAATTGCACAAACGGAAACGCTTAATATTTTGTCAGGAAATGCTTCGTCGCTTGGATGAAACTCCAGATATCCTCAAGAAAATCTGTTGGACAGATGAATCCAGTTTTTCTACAGCTGGCGTGTTTAATAGAAAAAATAGACGCTCATGATAAAATAAAAATCATCGACAGCGGAAAGTGCAACAAATAAAAAAATCTGGACGGAAATCGATTAACGTTTGGTGTGGAATATTCCAGAATAAAGTGGTTGGGCCAATATTTTTCAATTATAAGTTAACAGGAAGAACTTACCTAAACTGCATAATACCCAACATAAGTGAAATACTACGAGATGAATTTATAGCTGACCAATTAAATACCATGATCTTGCACCAAGATGGGGCCCCACCCCATGATGTATTAGAGGTGAGAGAACATCTCAACAATCAGTTTCCAGAGTGGATCGGAAATAATGGGACAATTCTATGGCCTCCTAATAGCCCCGATCTAACTCCCTTAGATTCTTTTTTATGGGGGATGCTGAAGGATAAAGTTAACTTAAAGTTAACGGCGAAAATGACAATCTTGAGACATTTGAGGAAAAGATTCGAGGCGAAATTAATAACTTAAATAATCATACTGATATTATTTCTAAATGTTTAGAGAATTTACGCCGAAGATACCAATTATGCATTGACAATATGGGGGGTCATTTTGAACAATATTTATAGTTTCATTTGGGCTTACTTAGTTTAAGATTACTTCATTCTGTAAATAAATTTACTGAATTCCAATCGATAGATTACTACATCTTACTGTGTCGTATATATTTTCTGAACTGTTAAGGTTGGACTATAACAATTATATATTGTTGAATTCGGATTGAAGTGAACAGTTTAAAAATATAAAAATATATAGGGTGTCCCATTTAAGAAAGAACACTTTGGCTCTGTCCCTCTTTTTGGGGACATCCTGTATACTATTTTTGTTGGATTTTAAAAACTTCTTTAATAACCATTCCACTCTTATATGGGACATTTTTATCTGTTACAAATAATAAGCGAGATATGGAAGGGTCCATATATAATGAAAAACCCTGTACATACTTCAATAAATATCAAGTATTTAGCTGAACAGCAGGATTCAGAACCACTCTTCTCCTTCCAGTAATATACATATGTATTATCCTTCACTAAAAATTGAGCTCACCCAGATTCTAGATTCAGTATATTGTGAACAACTGTAGAAAATTGTTATAGGTATGTCACAATTTGATACAAAAAGCAAATTATCCAAAATACTTTACCTATTTGACCAGTCCAATCCTGGATAAATATTATATAATACCGAATATTAGTATAATTAATACCTGTAAAAATTCATGTTGATAAAGGAGGCATTGTTTTCTAACGAAATCCATTGGCGAGTAAATATTTCAATTAACCTAACAAAGCCTCCCATTACAAAAAAAACGTTTGGTCTCGAATAATCGAGTGATCTCATTCAAGGTCATATGAAATGAAAACAGACCTAAAATAATATGGAACTGAGTCGATTTTCTATTTTTTCGTTATATTATAACACTTTTAATATTTAAAACTGTTCTAATGCCAAGAAAAATTATTAAATGTCTACAATTTATTATATTATGTCGGACAGTAATAATACACCTGAAGGAACTAAACAACCAAATTGTTTCAGTTTGTTTCTATTTCTGTGTAGGTAATTTGCAAAATAGTTTTATCTGTTTTTTTCATTTTCAGACTCGATACTGTGCAAAACTTATAAATATATCAAACATCTTAGGACGTGCAATGATAAAATATGTATTTTCAATAATATTGACATATTTTCTAAACATACACAGTTTATCGAATGGATAAGCTGTTCATTTTAAATATGTTATTTTTATATTTTATTTATTAGACTCTAGCTGCTGTTTGACAGGTCGAAATGTCGAATTAGTGCAGGTAACAAAGGGAACAGCTCAGATTCAATAAACCCGATTGTGGACATTTTGGGAAGAGGAGTTTCCCAAAATTATTTCCCCAAAAAATATCTACTTTCATGATATATAAAATATGTCCCCCTAAGTTGGAATCATATGGAAAACTTTTTTAATATTAATTTTAGGGAAAAAATTTATACTTCATAAAAAGCTCTGCATCATCTAAAACCTATAATACAGTCATCAAATATCAAAATATTTTAGTCGTATACAAGGTTTGTCAAAAAATATGAGTTTTACCCAAGAGTAAAGTACCTTTAAATTTGACAATATCGAAAAATGTTACTAAAAAAGTTGGATATGTCGAAGCATTAGTATGAGTGAAAATTAAATTTGTTTCTTTCTAACATTAATATGATGTTAATTTAATAACTTATTGTTTGAATGTATTTTATTATTTGCAAAATAAATGAATATGCACTTATTCTGCGTTTTAAATGCAAAGCTATTAAAAAACATGGAAAACCTAAAAGATTATCATTTGTTTCGTAATCACAAGAGATAAATGTTTATTCAAAATAGAAACATTGGTAAAAAATAAAATGAACTGAAGTTTCAATTTAAATGAATGTACAGTGGACAGATCGAGACGTGAACGGTCAGAAGCACCGCCCACGAAATTCGATCCTCAGAAATCATTCTTTATAAATTCTATATTCTATATATATATATATATATATATATATATATATATATATATATATATATAATTCTAT
>CAJUYG010000517.1:27735-50569 GCA_910591675.1 Galerucella calmariensis | reverse complement strand
ATAACTCAAAAACGGTACAAGGTAGGGGTAACATATTATATATTTTTGAAATCAGAAAAAAAAGACCATTACAAAAATGTGAAAATTTACAGGGTGTCCCATTTAAAAAAGAACTATTATTTTTTGTATCCCCTTAAATTTGCACGCTACTGAACTTTTGATAATTCAGCTGTAACCAAACAACTTTTATATGAGACCTTTTTTTCTAAAAGTAATAATAACGATGATAGGGGGTGGGTAATTTATAATGAATAACCCTGTATAATAATCTATTCACTCAAGTTTCATAGTGTAATAATGGTTATTAAGACACAAGTGTGAAAAAAAATACCGAATGTCTTATTAGCAAGTAAATGCGATTTGCAAAGACTTGCAGATAGTTTTTCTACTCTCATTATTCAATTTAACCATTAGAAATGCACAAAGATTGAAGAACAAGTAAACCTAATTAATTTAAGATCTGTCAGATTAGTAGTTTTGGAAAAATGTATTATTTATGATTCACCTTTTCATTAATTATGTAACAATAAAGACTATAAGCGAGCCCATGGGTAACGTAAAAAAATAAGTTTAATAGAGTCCTAGGTCAAATAGATTAAGGTGCCTTATTCAGCAAACTAGATATATCACTTCAACGACCAATTGTGCATAATTTAGTGCTAAATTATTTGATCAAACTGTTTTTGAAAATTACTTTCCAAATGGCAGACCATTCAACTACTTCTTTGGCTATATGCCACGAAGGACATTCTTAGTGAAGGATCTGCTATTTGATAAGTAATTTGCAAATTATTAAAGTATTAAACTATTATTTTTAACATCTATTGATAACACCGAGTATAACACGCTTTACTTAAATGAATTTTTAATAATAGTTCGGTAATCGCGGATTGGTTCGTTATTGATTCGGAATCAGTCCTAGCAGTTCTTTGATTTTGGTGAGGACTGAAAGTTCGGTTCGGCTGCTCATGCGCAAATAATCGATATATCAGTTGTTTTATAAGACCGTTCGCGGTATACTTAAAAATATTTGCTGGTTCGGAACTAAGCATGCGCTCTAGACAATGTAGAGTAAATTCCAGACTGGTTCGGAATCGGTTGTGATTGTGACCCGCGAACATAGCTAATATGTGAGCAAATACTTAGATTGCTAGATTTATTGTTAAATCCTTTTACAAAAATGAATATTTATTGGCTATACCACCATACACTAACTACCGACAAGTAAATTCACTTCGTCGATTTATGGGTTACCGAAAATTTCCTTACCCCTCCTATCGTCTGGCGAGTTCTGGCTTGTTTAAATCGAGAAAATGTTGAGTACAGGGGTAGCAGACAATGCTAATGTGATCGAAATTTCGGAAATATAATTTTTGTTTTGTTTTCGTTTTTGTGAGCAGATCATTGTTTTTGCGTGAGCATCAAAATATTTATACATATTTTTATGTATTGTATTTAGTATAAATATTATAGTGACTTATTGCAAAATGCCTGGAGTGGTATATTGTTCTGTGGATGATTGTAGTAAACTGGAAGAGAGACCGTTTTTTAGATGTGCAAAAGACAAAATTAGGTAAGAAAAGAGGTAATTTAGTAGTATACAAGTAAACATTTTTTATTTTCTATATTATATTGCAGATGTGAAGCTCGGAAAAATGCTTTGGGTTTTAAAGGAAACCACCGATATACCAATATAAAGGTGGAACAATGTTATAATCTGAATTGCTTAAAAGTACAGTTAGTTCTACGACTACAAATAATACCTATACTCCTCTAAAAGTGTTTACGACTGATTATAGAAATATAAAAAGTGTTTATTGCAGCATTCCTGTAACGCTTGCTTATAATTTATTAAGATAAATGATCTGGAAGGAGAATCCGACGCAAGTGAATCTACTTGTCGGTAGTTAGTGTACGGTGGCTATACCTACGATTGCCATGATATAGGACATTTAACTATGGAAAACTCATTACGCTTTTAAACAAAAATAATGTATCCAAGTGTGTACCTACTTTGTTCTATTAACTTACATGTATCAGTAAATCAGTCTAATTTTCAATCGTTGAATGCGTGGTGTCTTTCAATAATAATAATCCAAGAGAATGAGAAGAACACACAAAACCTTAACGAAAAGACCTTTAAAGTATCACTATTTTGACGGTTGACAAACTACCTTATCCGAAAATAGCTCACTCTTTCCACGAAAAAAAGTAATCGTTGTATACAAGAAATATGTCAAAAAAAATCTTAGATATATCTATTTTTGGACTTCGGCGCTGCAAAGTAACACTAAAAACGCGGATAAGTTGAATAGTGTACTGAGAGAACAAGAGCGTGAACGATTTCACGAAATTCTAGCAGAGTCAACGCGGCGCGTTGCCCGACTTAATCATGGTCGTTAGGATACGATGGAGGTCAGTGAAAATGGCATCCGTGTGCGAAAATAATCTTTCTACGGGAGCTTGGAAAGTTACAATGAAAAATGCACTGAAAACTAAATTGAATGTAAAAAATTTTAACCAAAGAACAATATAGAGTTAGTCTGTGATTGGAATAAAGGAAGCTATATAATAACAGTTATTATCAGATCAGTTATTATCTAAATAATGTATCTTTGATACCTTCCACTGTTTTGCAAATATTATGTAAAGTGCTTTTAAAATGTGGCCATTCTTAAACTACATCTTCTTTATTTGAAACATCTGCTAATTAGATGGAAAGTTTATACGGTGGGCCACCCTGTATCACAGATTAATTTGTTCAATTCCGATTATTGAAAAAATTAGTGACTTTTACAAAATAAATTTAATGTATGTGTTAATATTTATATAAATTTCACATACTACTTTTTAGTGTACAATGAGGGATTTATTATTAAATCCCTAATTCCAGATAATCAACGAAATACCTATTGTGAAATGTTTATATCATACATATACATTTCCACCAATAAACACAAACTGATTGTTTTTCGTTTTCCTGATATTAGGCAACTTACATTACAGTTGTATACAATATATTTCTGGACAAAATATGGAGGAAGCCTCAAAATATTTAGGTCGTATCAATACCTACTATATAGGCAACACACTTAATTTTCATGCACTCAGAATGATATTTTTTATCAGTTAATTATGAAAAAACCAATAGTAGATATATAAAAACTTATATCATAAACACCCAACTATGCACGTTAATTATAAATATTCGTTTTTTTTTAAACCAAATTACAACTTCCTGAGGTTAATTAACTCATGTTTTTCTCACTATAATACGACCTGTTATTTATTATGTAGGTTTGCTATGCTGTTATCGTAATATTCAACGTAAACATTGGTAGAAACAATAAGCAAATATTTTCAACAATATAAAATTATTAAAACAAGACTTACCGAGTCATTTTGTAGTGGAAAATATCCTGGAAGACTCCTACTAGTAGTTGTTAAGAGATTAATGTCCACCAGCACTCACACCGATTAAATAAACAGAAAACAAATCACTACGACGTTTCGAAATACCGATAATATTTTATGAATAAGAAAATTGATCAAAATTTGAATATTAAATCGGTTTATTTTTTTATCATAACTTAACCTCAAAAAAAACAACAGGTTGGAAATCACTTATTTTTAAGCTATTCAAAGATTATACTTAATCTATCTTACCTTAAACCGAAGAACATACTTCACATTTCACTACACGTACGCGAAAGTCACCAATATTCAACAAATGTCTTAAAAACCACGAAAAACGGACAAAACTACTCTAATTTGACAATTCGAACAACAAGACAGCCATTTTAGTTACGACGTGCAGAGAATGAATGCAGATGGCACTTCAGTAGGTATTTCTCAACTCTCACCAGTGGCGTAGCAGGCAATACGATGTGGAAAGAGATCCTGAAAAGAAAAATAAATTTTAATAGTTTGTTTTATATTTATTATTAATTATTATCCCTATATCAATTTTAGAGATTTTATAAGATCTGCTTTGCGGTGGAAATATTTGAAGATAATAATCAGATATTTTTTAAATATTCTTCCATTTGAATAGTCTTATTTTGTTTTCTACTAAATACAATTGTGCTTTATCGCGAACATTTATGTAGACAATAAAGATAAGTGTTTTGTGAAATACAGGAATAGATCGTTTGTACAGAAAATGGTTGTATGTTGCAAATATCACAATCACTAAACGTATGTCTCGACTTATTAAGTATTAATTAGGGAAATCCACAATGCACGATTATCAGAAGAAACGTTATTTATTGTTATATCAAAACAATGCAATTGTGCGAATTTAGAAAGCCCCAGTTTTTTAATTTAAGTAAGTAAGTATTTCTTTATTACTTCAATTATATAGGTAGTGTGTTTGATTAAAAAAGTTCAGATAATAATGTTTTTACTAGGTTGCCGATTCTATAGCTAACTACACCTCAGCTTTTTGTAAAGAATACCTTAGGCCATGGACAAAACAAGGCCAGAAGAGCCAAAACTATCTAATTTGCTTACATCACATATTAAAAATCAATAAAAGCTTATTATTAATGAACATACGAGGATGTATTAATATCTAGTTAGCCTAGACCAGTTCTATGCAAAAACAAAATACCTATTGCGTTACCATAGCAACGAACAATAACTCATTAGAGTCATATTTCATTCATATTCCCCGTTAAACCCGGTTAGAGTATCTCGGTGAAGGTGGTGGGAGGCAACTACGTCATAATGACGTCAACATTAACCATTTTTGAAATCCTATTTCTTTCACTTTACGTTTACCCGTGGTTTACCCACTGTGATGTAAATATAAACTAACATTTATTTTTAATCCGAAAGAAAAAAGATTTGTTGTTTGTAATCCTAATTATTATTGTTCATGTCTATGAAAATTAAATATGAAAAAATTAAGTTGTGTGCATCCATGTTCTTAATAGATGATCTGACCCCTGTTTTGCTAAAAAATACTCCACTCTCCTAATCTTTACCATTTCGTAATAATTGTACATTTTCCTGTGTATTTCGTACTTCAACATCCACTCCATTAATTTCTAATTTGAATGCTTCCATATTATTTCTCTATCTATATTATTTTGTAAGCAAATCTTCAAGTTCAGCCATAAAACACTTACTTTCTCTATGACAGTTTTTCAGTTTTTTGGGATTGCCATGGAGTAATCATGATTGATAATTACAAAATGTCAATTTTGAGTAACGTAGCTTCCCCAAAATAATCTTTCTCTTTTTTTTCCAGAATTTCTATCAAATTTTCAAATTTCATCACATTGCGGTAACTTTGACAAATTTATACTTTTCTCTCACTGTCAGTCCTCCTTAAGGTCCATAGTTTTCAGAATATTTTCAATACCCTCTTTTAACTTCTAAATATTTCAATTCGTTATGATAAATTGATAAGAAATACGTGAGAGATTAAGTATATTCTTAATCGATTTCAAAAAAAGTTCAAATAAAAATAGTGTGACTGCTTAAGCATATTTATTACATAATTAAGTTATTTGACATACAGGGTGGCTGTTTAAAACGTAAAGATCTTCCAAAAATATCTTTTATTAGTATTGTCATTATCACTTTTCATTATAATCTTATGGTTATTAATGAAGAAATTTTAAGCCGGAGTTGGTAATTTGGTCCCCAAAGAGGACAGGTATAAAATTCCCTACAAGTAATTTCGTCCCCGCAATCAGGTATATGCTTTCGGTTCAAAGAAGAAATAAAATCAAAACATGAAAATAGTTTAAAGGTTTTAATTTCAACTCTATGGCATGAACATATAAATAATTTTTACACAAATGAGAATTTCAAAATTTTACACATTTAAATGAAATACATGTTAAAAAATGAGTTCTATCTATTCCAGAGTTTTTGTATTTTTCTATAAGGTTTTCAATAAATTTTTAACGATTTCTAATTTTAGGGTCTCTTACATAATGTTTCAAATGACAACTTTGCAACTTGATATAAGTTTCGATTTGGAATTCATTTAATTTCTCAAGAAATGTTATTATATTTGGATGTTCTTTGTAAAATGAATCGTTAAAAGTTCTGTGAAAAGCTTCGCAAGCGTTTGTTGTTCGCGTGAGATCAGACGAATTTTTGGCCCAAATTGTCGGTGGAAAAAGAGATTCTTCATCAACATAATTCTCGATTAGATTATCAGCGTACTTCTCCAATCTCATGTCATTTGGTCTATTTTCGAATAGTTCGAACGCAACGCAATCACCCACTTCATCAGGATTTAAATAAGTAAGACCAAAAGTCAATTGCAAACACCGACCAATATCACTGCTCGCATCGTTATATTCCACAACTAGACCGATAGTTTTAATTTTCCGGAACCATGCCTGGGCGAGATGAAATCTGCATCCGATGATTTGGGTGGAAGGCCAAACTTTTCGAACGGCTTTATGTATGGCCATTTCAAAATCACACACTATTTCCTTAAAATCGAAGGTAATATTATTTTTGGAGCACTTATCTTGAACCAAAATAAACAGTCTTTCGTATGTTTCCGATTTTTTATTGGGTAGAAGGCATACCATTAAAGGTATGTAATGTCCGTGTAAAAAACCGTGAATTGTAAACATTTGTGTGAAATATTTGGCACAATAATCAAATGTGCCGTCGACGTAGATTCGTTGCGTTTGAAAGACACGTAAACACAATGATATTATTTAACACACAATTAATAAAAAGGAATTTTTCATCACGCGAAGTTTTTACGTCAATCGAATTCAAAATTTCATGTACATCGTTAATATTTTTCGGAAGCGCTGGTATAAACTTACGTCGACTATTATACATATTCTTCCTAACGTACTCGACGTCCCTGGTTGTTAGTGTCGCTGGTAAATTTTCTTTCAATGCCATACGTATAATTTTTGACGGTTTTTCAGAAATATCGTCAACAGCTTTTCTCTTGCAAACTGCAGAAACTGTTTGCCTATTTAACGTTGAAATGTCCGCAAGATGACAGTGTTCGGATGAAGTTTTAGTCACGAATATTGCACTTGATACACCTAATGTATAGATACAGGCCTTACATTTTCTGTTGGTACATTTCCAACAAGTTTCTTCTGAAGTTTTCAGTTTTTTGTGGAAATTAAACTTGTAACCGTTAACTACAAGTAAATCCTTGCCACGATTACTTTTAATAATTTTCACCTCCATAATTTGCTTTCTCACAACAATTCACACGTACTCAAACTAAGTAATAATTCAAATGATTGCAAATTATAATAATATGAGGGTTTTATATCCGTCTAAACTACCTGTTATTCTTAAAAATTTCCAAGAAGCAGAAATAATTATATTTTAGTTTGGGGGCGAAATTACCAGCCGGATTATCGAAGTGCCTGGCTACCAAAGGATTAACACAGGAAGCGGGGACCAAATTACCCATCCCCGTTTAAACTGATATTACTAAAGTTGAAATTAAAAAAAAACATCACTCAGTAGTTACAATCGACTCTTTAGATAATCTAGTACATGATCAAGATAAATTTCTTTTGAAAATTTATTAAAATTAGATATTTTTTAGATGATCACCTCGTATACGCGCAAGTCAGTAACTATAGAATCCCATCTTGAAAAAGTTATTCGATAAGTGTGGAGATAATTGTGAGCCCTCTTTTGCGATTACCCTAATGACAATCAATGGTGTAAAGATATTCTTTATTAACAATTCATAGAGACTAACCAGTTAAGGAATTTCCTAATTTTAATTTTAAGAAAAAATTAGTGGAGCTATTAAGTGGAGAGATGGACCAGAGCAGAGAGCAAAAGCAGAGTTTTTAATTAAAAATGGCTGGAAAGAATGATAAATTAAGTAAGCTTTTATTACATTGTTCAAGTACGTGTAATTTTAAATTTTACACACCTTTTTATTGACAATGAAGTTTAAAAAATGCTTTTAAAACACTTTAAAGAGGCGAGAAATTATAATTAGGTACCTACATTCTAATATCCATATTACATTTTCGATGCACGTATAGAAACAAATCGTTCAAATTAATTTTAACCCTCTTAGTGGTTCAAATAATACACCAATCAACGACACTACACTTTTTTTAAATTTTTTTTTCAAATTGACTGTCAGCAGTGATTATCTGTAAGTAAGCTCAATACATTTTAACATAAAACTTATTTTTCTACTACCGTGTGTAAAGTACGTACTTTAGACACATTTTCGAGTGCGTAAAACTTTATTTTACGCACTAGTGCGTAAAGAATTTTACTTTACGCACTAGTGCGTAAAGAAAAAATTCCAATATGTATGTAGTTATAGATATCTAGTCTTATAAAAATATAGGTATAATAAACAGATATTAAATCTAAGTTTTTTTCATAAATTGGAGATAGAAACCAATAGAATTCGGTAAAGTAACCTAATAATTATTGTTAAATAATTATTGAGTACTGGAAATAATACGGTAAATAGGTATAAGTTGGCGGTGAGTGACTGACATTTCTTTGTGAATTGAATCTGACATTTAAAATTTAAATTGAGATCTTCCGACTATACCTAGAGTAAGCAATTGTATTTTATATTTAGGAATTGAATATTTTTATAAAACTATGATGTTATTTTAGATTATTATAAGAAGACTCTTCTTCTCATGTGATTGTCGCATTCGCCTTCGGCTCATGCGACAATATTCACATTCGTCAAAAAAAAGGCTACTTTACACACTAGTTACATAAATAACTATTTTGATGCTTTCATAAACCTGTTTTGGGTGCTTTTTTATTGTGCTGAGAAGGAAGGAACATAATTTTATTTATTATGTCATACTAGTTCATTATTGTGTTTTTATTGCTTAGTTACCAACTATCTAATGTCGTACTTAATGCCCGTGCGGGCATAAAGAGAAATAATTTTTTGTTCAACTTATTTAATAACCTTGGTACATAAATAACTATTTCATCCAGTATATCTATCAGCTTTCGGGATTTTTGAAATACTGAATTTATTTCATTTGTCTTTCCTACACGGTATGTAATAAATTCAAATATTTTGAGAATTCAGGGATAGTAGTTCAACAAAAACTTGTGCAACATAATTTTGTATACCCAGGAGATTGTCTTCAACATATTTGCTGCTTGAAATTACCTATCAAGATAATATTATTTGAATAAAAATGCCATTAGTTTAAAATTCGCGCTCAACCAAAAATGACTGATGACATAATGAGTACGTTCATAAAACATGTCAGTCAGACGACGTGGTAAATGCTTCTCGTGGCGTTTGTGAATTATTTTCAATTTTTCAATTTTTGTCTTAAATTTGACTAGTAGTGGAAAAAATGGTATATACACCATGGTGTTGAAGACATTCATAATATACTATTTTATTGACTGGTTACAAAGTTGGTAATTTGCAATTGTTGATTTTAACCACCTCGTACTTTTGGCCTGGCAAGTTAAATAGACAGATGATTATATAGAAGTATCTTGCTTTACTTTTCTTAGATAGTAAGCTTTTTTCACATTTTGCTGCACATTCTCCGTGGATATACAAATTAAATCGAAATTCATTAATTCGTCACTGCCTAGCAGCACCTTAGTAGGTACCTATCATGTTAAGTAGGAAATAGTTAATACAAGGAAAATTAAACATGTTAAAAAAATTAATTACTTCCATAAAAATATTAAGTTATAAATCCGCATCAATAAGCTATGAATCATATTCAAACAAAAAAAGTTCAATGCTACACTTCCTTACTTCCTTTCATACACCACGACACTGTGACTAATATAGGTATCACAAGTTAAAGTGTATAGTCCCAAAATTTTAAGTTCTGCTTACTAGTATTTACATTGTTTATTTATATATTTGGTATAATAGCTTTGATATAGTTTTCTTTTAATATCTTTTTACATAATATTCCTTATCCATATGATATAGTACAACTACAACGAGTACAACCATGTACAACCTACCCGGAATGTTCTCTTTATTAGCTCCTACAATGCTGGCAACAATTAATACATATACATAGTCTGTGAATCTTTTGAGCGAGTTCATCCCAGTTCATCGTCATTGCATTGCACAGCTCCATTGAGCACTCATATCTAACGATCTTATGAAGATAACTTTTCAGGCACATACCCGAGGGGACGAGACCCCCCGAAATTTTTCCAAACACATACTAGGAAATCGATAATTTCATAATTTTCATGTAGATACAGCAGTGTAGTAAAAATGTGTATACTTAATAGTTATTTATGTACCAAGGGTATAAATAGATGTTTATGCCCTGAGGGCGACGTCTTACGAAGCCGAGGGCCTCTGGCCCGAGGGTTGTTTGCTATTATTATTATTATTATTATTATTTGTTATTTGTAATTAGACTGCGTTTCACATAAGAAGAACCAAGTACCTAGAAGTCTAGAAGTTGCAGTCGTATGCAACAATATCTAAACATCAATATCGGTCAAAGCCTAATGCCTAAGGCTTTGAAAGGCTAAGAAATCAGATTTTACCGAAAAAATAAGATCCCTGGTTGTCCGCTCAATACATTGGGACATCGATAATCTCAATTTTCAAGATTAAAACCAGATAAAGCATTTAATCTTGATATCTTCAAAATACTTTTTTTATTACATCTCATTGGACCCCCCACCGAAACCAAATCCTGCCTGCTCTGCTTCCGGAGCAATTATGTAACTAAGTTGATAAGATATGAATCAGTTTGCATTTCTTGGTATTTAAGATTTTCCACCCTTACATTCATTGCAATAAAAACAAAATTGAAACAAATTAGCTTAAAAAAATATACATGCACAACAGGCAAGTGGAGCTCACAGCTCACAAAACCTGAAAGGAGAGATTATGCAACACTATATTCAGAGCGATCCCAAATTTTTTCAAATGAACACACCCGACTATTGAAAACTCCACGTGTTTGCTATTGTTTGCTATAGCGTGAAGGCGCATAGAACGCCACATGTTTCTTGGGAGTGGGTACTTTCCTTAGATGCCGTAAAAATAACTTTTTTATGGGTCTCTTTAAAATTATAAACTAACATTATGTTTAAAATATCTGCATAAAGGTACCTGACATGGGTTTCAGCAACGTATATTAAAGTAAACTAGTTCTGATTTAATTGATTTTTCTGATTTTTTATGGCTTTCTTTGTGCTCCCAAATCTACCTACAATAATTGAAACTTGAAACCACTTGACTGTTTCTAATTAAGTTCACTGATTAATGAATATACATATTATAATTAGAATTCTAGGATACTTATTGATAGTTATTCCGATATTGACATATTAAGTAAATTTACTAATTTAGTCGTTAAATATTGGAATTAATTAGAAATTACAAAGAATTAACAAGAGAACTTTACCATAGTTATAATTTTTGGATTAATTTGAGATGATTTTTATAATTTACTTTTGATGTTGAGTATATTGAGTTACAAAAACGTCTACTAAGCAGTAGACACAGCCAGCAGCAGCTGTCATTCGGCCAATGCTTTGCGCACGATTCTTCGAATATCCCATTCCTTTATTACAAAAGTCAACCAACGAATTTTTCAAAGTAAACTAACGTAGATTAGAACACTAGTTGCAATGGTCAGATATTTGGTATTCGTTCAAGATCCAAAATAAAACTAATATGAAGGCACCTCTTTTTGGCATGACAGCTTTTGCTCGCAAGTTGCCGTGCGGTGCGCATTGGATGTGCCTTTTATATTCTTCCCCTATCGTTAAATTATAATAAATAAGATTCAGATAACATTTGTATCAAAATGTTAGTAAAGTTTGGTGTTATTTTTATTTTGGTAAATATATTATTTGTGAAAGGAAGCCAATTCGATTGGGGTAAGTGGATTTTTGAGAATTTTGAAAATGTGATACTTCGCGCGCCATGGAGAGTTCTAGTTTAGTCACGTAGACCCTTTAACTTCGAAACTTTAATTCATAAGAGGACTTCAATAGAAAAATTTGTCGATATTATGTAATAAAGGGCACACTCTTATGTCATACCTACTATAGTATGGGATATTACAACTTTTTTATCAAATTTTAATTGCTATGCCAAGAATTTACTTGAAATTTTCTATAATTTCTTCCATGATGCCTTTCTAATTTATTTATTAAATGTTGGGTGATACATATTTTCAGCAAAAATATATCAAGATAGGTAAAATATTCATATGAAATCATATTTTATATTTTGATTGACAATTATTACCATTATAAACAATTTAATTTAGGATATTACAGGTCCTTCAAGATATTAGATACCTTTTTGAATCAAGTAGATAGATATAACAAAGGTCGGTGAAAAAGGTTGTCTCAATATCTTACTGACAAATACTCACGTGAACATTTTAGACATTGGGCATTAATCCAATATTTAAGTATAATTTAAACTTCTGTTAATAAATAAAAACAATGACATGAATTATTTCATTAGTACCTAGTTGGGTTTTTTGGAATAAAATGGTTGATATTTTCAATTTTCTTTTTAGTTTCTTATGTTTTTTTTCAATTTTATCAATTTCTTACCTACTTTTCTCACTTCTTCACATATAGCCGAAAATGATATATATTAAATTTAAATATAAGTGAAAAGTGTATTTCCAAATAAATAATGATTTCTACTTGAATTCTAACAAGCTCTTCCATCCTATAAACATGTTCCAATTTTTGGATACATGTGACATTAATCAAAGGTTAGGTTTAGCAAAAAAATGTCTCAAGGTAGTTGGAAAAAATCAGCCAATCATTTAATAATTGTTAAAGATTCCCATATTATTATATAATTGAACACAATTACTTAAATAATCTGATAGCAATGAGGAATCTAAACAAGATATAGAATAACCTGTATTAAAATAGATAAGTGGTATTTAAAAATATTGATTATATAAACATAATAGGTATATGTATCACATTTTTTCAATGGTTTATATAATTGGATACTATCCTGATAGTTTAATTTTAAAAAAATGTTTTATTCGCGTCTAAAGGCACTGAAAAAGAAGTTGATGTTCATAGAAATTACTATTTCCGCAAATCACAAGGAAATTTTGACATTACAGACAAAATTTCTTGACGATAAAGGCAAGATTTCCTATTCACTTTTATATAAATGATTGAAAACTATAATTTTCCGAGTTAAAATAGGTAGCAACTGTTTTAGGCATTTTTCCTTTTCGATTTGATATTGAAAAGTGTTATAGTGTAACTATTGTTAATGTGATGACCCATATTTTCAATCCCTTTGAAGGAAAAAGCCGCCCAATGACGAGTATAAATTTTTTTTATAAATTCGAATATTTTGAAATAATGCTTTTCAAATGTAATTTGAAGTAATATAGTGGATTAAAATTAACCTGCCTAAAATTTGTAATACAATTCAAGGTCATTACATTGACATTAGCTACACTATACTAAGACTCGGCTTGCTCCTCGACTTAGCAATCTTCACAGTCGTCCAAGATTGTTAGGCTTTTCCTACGCGGTAAAATATACCATTTATTCTTCCAATAAATACGGAAATGAAAAAACTTCAGAGAATTTATTTTCTTCCTGTTACTCTTATTTAGTGAAAAAAAAGGTATCAAGGTGAGCATTTTCGATTAGAAATCTTTATATTATTTCCTGTCATATCTGTAACTAATTATTAGGTATATTATACCAGACTATGATCAATTTTACTTTCATATTTGTAGAATAATTTTCTCATATTTTTCGAATAACAAATTAACTCATTAAAGACCCATAAACTAAATATTTTTTAAAATAATATTAATTATGGATTTCCACATAACCTGAATAAAAAATAAGACAAAATATTTTTAGATTTTTTTTTAAATTGTTGGTCAAAATTTTATCTTTTTTATGAATAATCAAAGAATTCAAAATAAAACAAGTATCTTTTGTAATGTTATACGAATGCATTGAAATGTTTGATACGAATTTGTACAACTGCATCATTCTTCTTTTTTATTTAGTTATGCCTTGATAAACATTCATTACAAGGTAAAATTTGCAGCATAACGAATATGATAATTTAAATTTTTTCAAAATTAATATTTAAATTAAAATAAAAAAACGATAAATCGCACGAAACAGTGAACATTTCACCTTCGAACATCGATACACGGTTTTTTTATCATTTAAGTTAATTGAACTTTATTGAACTAGAAATAGATCATACTGAGCTCGTGCAGAGATCAGGGTAACGACTAATGTACAGTGCTATTCAAAAGTCCCCTCCCCCCCCTCGTATCTTTTGAACGGCTACACTTACATTAATAAAATTTGGAGGGTGAAAATAAAGTGTTGTAAACTTCTCTACGAATGGTAACAGGTGACGTAATAGTAATAGATGACGTCACAGTGCCACTCTGGCCAATAATTTTAAATAGGACCTTATGGCAAGTGATATCTCGTTTGAAAGGCATTGACATTGGCTACATAGCCATATTAATTTTGTTTGGGTTTAAACTAATTTTGACGGATAAATTGAATGAATACCAAAATTATTGAAATTATTTTTTTAAATTTAATTAATCAAATATCAACAATGGATTCTTATAGCAAGTGTTCGAAATGTGCTCCGTCTACTTCGTGACAGTAATACATCCTATTTGTAAACTCTTGTCGTACTCGTTCGAATGTGTCAGCTGAAATTGCATTGCATTCTTCAATAATTCTTTCTTTCAAAACGCCAATGCTATCTGGTGCCGTAGTATAAACCTTGGATTTCAAGTACCCCCATAGAAAAAAATCTAATGGTGTCAGATCTGGTGACCGAGGTGGTCATTCTATAGGACCTCGCCGGCCGATCCATCTACCTCGATATTCTTCATCCAGGTAAAGTCTTACTGCACCATAATAATGTGCAGGAGCACCATCTTGTTGAAATGTTCTTTCCAGATGGCCGAATTCATTTGGATTATCTTCCAGAATTTCAAGAATTAACCGCTCAATTGCATTTTGTAACATCTCCAGATACACTTCACCGCTTAAATTTGAATTTAGGAAGACAGGACCAACTATGTGGTTTCCCAAAATACCTCCCCAAACATTGACTTTTTCTGGAAATTGGGTATGTTGTTCACGAAAGGTGTGAGGATTTGTGTCACTCCAATACCTTACATTTTGTGTATTCACATTTCCATTGAGGAAAAAAGTACTTTCGTCACCGAAGTAAATTGTTTTTGTGTAATGTGGGTTTTGACTAATTTTATTTGCCACAGAATTCGAGTCTTCTGTCGGGGTCGTCATCCGAAAGGTGGTGCACCATTTTTAACTTGTATGGATAAAATTTATTTTTAGCCAACACTCTCTGTACTGTACTTTTACTTACTTCACAGATAGACGCAACTTTTGTTGAAGAGGAAGTAGGGTTTACTACCATTTCAGCAACTATATCAATTTTTTTATCATCACTAAATGTTGGTCGACCAGATCGTTTGGCATCTTGAACACTACCTGTTGCTTAAAACTTGTGAAGAAGCTCCCTCGAATAAGTTCTCGAGATAGGGCGATCTGAGTATCTCTCATTAAATAAACGTTCCGCTTCATGGAGATTCTTTCTAGATTCACCAATTATTAAGATAGCTGCTACTTTGTTGGCTTGAGTACGTACCATTTTGCCTATGTAAACTCTTAAACGTCTCGTTAAACAATAATAAAATTAAATATTTAAGCTATTTAGAAAAACTTTGCAAAGCAACAAATACTATTAAATTAAAAACGTCAATTTTTTTGACAACTAACCAAAGGAGGACTGAAAAATCTTCAATATTTGAATGTGAAATAATAATTTTGGTATTTATTCAATTTATCCGTCAAAATTAGTTTAAATCCAAAAAAAATTAATATGGCTATGTAGCCAATGTTATTGCCTTCCAAACAAGATATCACTTGCTATAAATAAGGTTCTATTTAAAATTATTGGCCAGAGTGACACTGTGACATCATCTATTACTATTACGTCACCTGTTACCATTCGTGGAGAAGTTTACAACACTTTATTTTCACCCTCCAAATTTTATTAATGTAAGTGTAGCCGTTCAAAAGATACGAGGGGGGGAGGGAACTTTTGTATAGCACTGTATACAATATGTCCCCCCAAGTTGGAATCATATGGAAAACTTTTTTACTATTAATTTTACGAAGAAAATTTATTCTTTAAAAAAAAAGTTCTGCATTATCTAAAACCTAGAATACAGTCATCTAATATCAAAATTTTTAGTCGTATACGAGGTCTGTCAAAAAATATTAGTTTCACTCAAGAGTAAAGTACCTTCAAATTTGACAATATCGAAAAATGTTACTAAAAAAAGTTGATCAAAATTAAAAATTACGATTAAATATGTAATTACAGTCATTTAAATTGAAACTTCAGTTTAATTAATTTGAATGAACATTTTTTATCTTGTGATTACTCAGCACATAGGTAATAATCTTTTAGGTTTTCCATGTTTTTTAATATTTTTTGCATTTAAAACGCGAAATAAGTGTATATTCATTTATTTTGCAAATAATAAAATACATTCAAACACCAAGTTATCAAATTAACATCATATTAATGTTAGAAACAAACAAATTTAATTGTCACTCATACTAATGCTTCGACATATCCAATTTTTTTTAGTAACATTTTTCGATATTGTCAAATTTAAAGGTACTTTACTCTTGGATAAAACTCATTTTTTGACAAACTTTGTATACGACTAGAATATTTTGATATTTGTTGACTGTATTTTAGGTTTTAGATAATGCAAAACTTTTTATGAAGAATAACTTTTCTTCCTAAAATTAATAATAAAAAAGTTTTCCATATGATTCCAACTTAGAGGGGCATATTGTATATTTGAAGAAATATTGATGGAAATAAATTCTAAAAAATTTATGACGTCGAAATTTAAAGAATCCCGTATTTAAATGATATAAATCCCATTTTATTTGTAATTACTAATTCTAATATCAAAGACAAAAAACTCGTTTGCAATGACGGAATTGAACTACGTCTCACAATATTATTGATACAATTTGAGACAAAAATAAACTAAATTTTATTCAAATTTATTTATAAAAACCAGTAGCGTAATTTTTGCAAAATATATTTCATCACAATAAAATTATCAAAGGTAATACCACGAGTGCTTCAAATTTTATCGATAATTTTTTCTTTTCCACGAAAACTTGTTTATTTGGCAAAATTATGAAAACAAACCGATGATTTATTTTTGATTTTAATCTATAAATTCCAGAAATATTTTTATTTATTTGTTATATTTCATTTTGTTTTCGTCTATTTTATTCAAAAAATGTCGCGTAGTCGTGAGACAAGTAAGGCACAAATGGAGCTGTTGATTAATTATATATCGGCATACTAAGACAATTAGATAATTAGAAAGAAACACGTATGAACATGCCCGAAATATTGTAGACGCTACGCGTAATACTAGTATTTGAATTTTACTAAAGAAAATCTACGTATTTGATTGCAAGTACCTACGTGTTTATCCTATAGTAAAATAAAAATACGTGAACTTTTCTTAGCATTTAATGTATTTTTTGCAAATACGGGTGAAAAAAGAATCGTTTATTAGCGTTTTTGAGCAAAATACGAGGTTATAGCATAGAAAAGATCCAAGTTTTTAATATTTTTATTATACCAGACACAATATCTCATTTTTCGTTTTTTTTTTCAAATACGGGGGTTTAGCAGAATGTAATAGAAAATGATAAACAATTGTAGCAGAATAGATTTTAGGTTAGCTGTCACTTGCTTGACAGCACTGAAATCAGGATTTCACGTAAATATTTAAATAATTGCTGAAATTGTGTATCACCAACGAAAGTAATTTTACAGAATGAACCAAAATAGTAACAACAATAATAAACGAAAGCGTGCAGTAAACTTCACTGAATTGTGAAAAGTGAGGATGTTGATTGAAGTTGTTTTAAAGTAGGTACATGCACATACTGTGGAAAACAAGAATTCTTTATCATCCCATCTTTCAAAGTACGTTCTCTAACGGTATATGATCCGGTTTTAAAATTGTAGGCAAAAGTCCGGGAGCGATTTTGAAAATTTTGAATTTTTTTCGAAAATTTAACACAACCCGAACAATTTTATTTCGAACTAATAAGTAATAACTTAACTGTAGAATAATGATATTATCCAGTAATTGAAAGACGAATCTAGTGCTTATTTGATAAATATATACCTATTATTTACAACTTTATTCAGACTTGGAAAGACCGGGCCAAAGATTAATATTTTATTATTTAAATTTTATTATGCATTATGCATAACCCCTTTTTTGCTTATTGTTACAATTCATACCCAGGTCTACGTGACCAAAGTCTTTTAAATTATAACACAATGCAATGTAACATAAATAATTTGTTTATTTTACAAAAATTACTACTACTGAGTTTAGCAAATCGTTTCGAAATCACTTACCTAGCATTAAACTCCTATGACATATATTTTATTTATCTAAATTAAAAGTAAGCATGATAATAGAAACATTAAACAATATTCATCATTGCATAATTTGATAATGTTTTAATAAAATATTTTATTATTTGAATAAATAATACACAGTATGTACAGAGTGTCTCAAGAGCCCTGGCTACTGGTAAAAATAGTTTTATCTACGACCACCTTTAAAATTAGTCATTTACGCACCAAAAAAAAATGTGTGAAATCATACTTTATACATACGTTGAAAAGCATGCGTAAATGAACAACGCTTTTTATATGGGACTTTCATTATAACACCCAAAAGCGTGCGTAAATGACCAATGCTTTTTAAGTGGGGTTTTTAACACTACGTAATTATCGAGTTGCCTTGAATTTAGTCGTTTAGTGTATAAACTTTTGTGCTGTCAGTAAATTTGACAGAAGTGTCAGACATAAATATTTTCTGTTATATTTAAAATTTTAATTACACTCATTTTGAATGGAAGAACCTCGAGATGAATGCATTTCTTCGGATTGCACACTACCTGAAATTAGAATTCGTTGTGTATATATTTATCTTCTGTAAGTTCCTTGTGGCATTACTTATTCTTTTTTCTCTTATTCTTTTGGGAATCAAACCACAATAATGTTTTTTATTTTTTATTTCGAAGTTTCGGTAGCATCCCAGCTACCGTTGTCAAGATTAACTAGTAATAAAATTAATAAAATAATTTTTGGTCCCTATCTGACACAACGAAAAAATATGACAACTAGACAATCAATAATATTTTGAAGTTTAAGACTACAAAACTTTGTTGTCAAATTTTCTTAAGGTCCATTCATAGTAGATAACATCTCTGGTAAAATGTGAAATAAATATTTTATTTTATGACATTCCAAAGATAAGATAGTCCATTAGAAATGGAATCCAGTGAAGTGCACGTTCCAGGAATGGTTTTTATTGGGATAGCGCTTTTTTTTAGCTTATTTTGGAAATGTTGTTAATAAAACGCGTTTGTTGTTACTTTTTTGTGTATGATCATTTTTGTTTTCAAAACATGTATAACTAAGTTTGGTGATTTTGTGTATTGAAGTGTGTATCGATTAACAACTATTCCAATGATAAATCATAAGAAAACCTGGATAAAAACTTATGATGCTATCCTGATAACGCAGGTGATTGATTATTGGAAATTTCTCTTTCTAATATTGGTAACCAAATTTGACTACATTCGGCTGAAAACTAGCTACACATTTATCTGCATTTAGTTGTATTAAAGCACTTTCTTTGATTTTTCGTCTTTTATTATTGGGCTCTTTCAATATTATTTTTGTCGAATCCCATTGAATTTTATGCCCCTCTTCCCAAGCATGTTTACAAATACCTGACTTAAAGAACTCCCTATCTTTGATGTATTTTTTATGTTTACTTATTCGGACTTTCAATGGTCTAGCTAGATGTTACACCGAAATAGAATTTGTCGCATTCACAAGATATCTGATATATGCATATTTTTGAAGATTGTTCTTCATTTTTTGGTTTCGTTTTTGTTAAGATAGATCTCAAAGTTTTGTTAAATTTAAAGCTGGTTCGAATATTTAACTGATTACCAATTTTCTTAATTCTTTCTGACAAACACCTAACATACGGTATTGTCAAGTTTTTAAAAATTATGTTAGCTGAATTATTAATATTATTGTTATTATTATGGGGTATTAACAATGAGCCTTTCTCTATATTCTTGATTTCTTTATTTACAAATTCTGCCGGGTAATTCTTGGCATTTAAAACATTTTTCAGTAGAGTTTTCTCCTTTGTGGTATGATTCCCAAAAGAATAAGAGAAAAAAGTGTATATATTTGTTTATAGAAAATTTATTTTTATGTTTTTTAACCTCTTCAGAGCACATTTTTAAATTTTTTCTTCATGTGGTCGTAGATAAAGTTTTGTATGACATTTGTGCACTCGTTGCGAAAAAGGCACTCGCTACGTTCGTGTCTTGCATTTTCGAAACTCGTGCGCCAAAGTATAACTTCACGTACTTGTATCATAAATACCTAACTATTTCTCATTTATTTTATAACACAATTATTATACTTCAACAAAGAGTATCTTTTACGTAGAAAATTTGGTCAAAAATTGTAGGCTTTTCAGAATTCGATAAACTTGATACTGTTTTGAAAAAACTATAACGTCAGAACTATCCAATTTTTTTTAATATTCAATTAGGTTTTTATATCATGGCGATGACTCTACCAATTGGTGATAATCAATTACTTATTTAATATCAATTTAATGTCTGCTATTTTAGTGGTTTCACGTTACTCTTTTTGTGCTTATACAACTTACTGTGAAAAATATCGGATATCTTGGCCTACGTGACCAAGAGCATGTAGCTCTGTGTAACTACCACGTGGTATCGATTTTTAAAGCTGGGGTAGGCGTCTTTGCCCCCAGAGCTTTTAGTCTTGGCGCTGATCTTGTGAATATTCATATAATAGTATGATAAAAAGTGGAATGGAGTTTATTCAAAAACAAAATAAATTACGTGGGCCAGTAAAAAATGTAGCATTTAACCTCTCACTAAATATCAGTCTCTAAATTCTTATTTTTATAATTTTTAGAAACCCTTCTGAGTCAATATGACAGCATATTGTGATTTTATGCTCAATAAGTGATCCTAAATCTTATATAAAAGAATTGTATCGGAAATTTAGTGGGAGGTTGACCAAAAACAATGGCTATATTTATTGGCTTACGTATCTCTCATTTTTATAGTACTGGCGCTTGCTCTACACTTTTTATTATTATTTTTTAATTTTTAGTTCTTTTTAAAATGTGGTGTATTAATAGTATATTAAGTATTAAGAACGGTAAGGGTTGTTTACCGGTCGACTGCTGAGGCTGCTCCAATTTTGCTGGAGACCGGTATTACCCCGATCGAGATGCTTATACCATTTTTTGCGCGATCGTATTGAAATAGGTGAATTTCGAATAAAATAATTTGAATTTCTTCGAAATGAACGAAATGTCAAAAGTGACATTTATACTTCTCGATCAGTCTTAAGTATAATTTGCAATTTGGTGAAATTGTTTTTATTGTTCTATTCGGTTCTGTTCATTGAAAAAATATAAATCTTATTTTTTTTGTACCTTTTGTGTAATGAATGAAGTAATATATTATGTAGGACCACTTGAATGTATATGTAGGGCTAAGACGTCGGTAAGTAATTTACTTACCGACGTCTGAACGGTAAGTAAATCACTTACCGACGTGTTAGACTTAGAAACCAGTAAACACAACCTACCGTCCTGACAACCGATGCTGTAAATAAACAAAAAAGATCGATCGCGCAAAAAAATTTATTGTAGCTCGTGTAGTCTTCCATATTCTTTTTCTAGTTAATTTCTTGACATCGTACATTAAGTAACTGGTTAAGCATATATATTTTCTGTGGTCTAATCTCTTTTAAAACGTTCAGCTTATCGTTTTTGTTTTCGACATAGCCGATAACACGTTTATCCTGGTCGTCGGTTTGAATATGGTAAATAACAGTTACCCTAAGTTCATATTCTAGTTAGAAACAAGACCGTCAAAGTTTGTTAAATGATTATTTATCTATTTTGAAAGCTGTTTATTGGATATACCTTAATATAAAATTCACGAAAACTTCATCTAAACACGTGTTTCAAGTTTTATTGTTAATGAAAAACAGGGTGCGCTTTATTAGAAGCAAAAATATTAACCACTTGAAACATTTTTTAGTTCTTCGTAGAAAAGAGACTAGTATATGAGTTTATTTATACTTTGGCAAGTTTATCTGAAGCCGTGAAAGGAATGCAGTCGAAAACATTCGATATTGCCACGTTTAATTATGAAAAAGCTAAAGTGCTAAGTATGTAATGATAATAATTAGAAAAGGAACTTTTTATTATTAACAATATGATTAAACGTTAATTCTTTTTCCTACGATCATATAGGAAATTAACATATATCGCACTCTCTACTCTGGCGGAAAGTTTCTCATATCATCATAGTGACGCGAACCGTGCCCTATGATATCACCCAAGTGTGATATCATATCGCACGGTTCGCATGAATTCGAAAACGTGGTTTTCTTAGTTCAATTTACCTACGTAATAACTACAGATATAGCACAAAACACAAAATCTGTTCAAACATTATTAAGATTCGCCAAATTTTGTGATAAAAAAAACAACTAGGTACGGCCGGAAATCGAATCAACGGTCTACTCCAGTATTCTCCGAATTGTCATGACGCGGATAGCTGTCAAATGTTCTTATTTTGGGTATATCTATAGTATATAGTATGTACAAAAAGTACGAGGAGTAATAAACCCTAA
>CAJUYG010000517.1:0-16450 GCA_910591675.1 Galerucella calmariensis | reverse complement strand
TCTTGGTTCAAGAATTTATCATCAATGACATTTTTAAATAACTTAATCGGTGCTAGTGTCATATTTCCACTCCTTGATTTCATCTTCTGGAATCTTTTTCTCGTAACCTCACTGTCACTGTCATCTGTCACTTCACTGTCATCTGTCACCTCGCTGTCATCTGACATACATTTGACATACGACATTGGAATTAGCAGTTTGGCAAGTGTTACGATGGGGTAATAAATTGGTAGACAACGCGTGGTATTGTGTAGTTTAATTTATCCAACTTCCATGTCGAGTACTTAGATCAAGTTTGGTACTTAAAATCACACTAGTTGACTTGTGCATTTATCGATGACAACTTAAATTTTATGAAGACTGTACTTAAATGCAAAGCTCATCTATGGTGTTACCATGACGTATCCTGAACTACTTAAATAACAACTTAATTTATAAAATTTATTTATGTAACTTTTTTTTAGAGTTTACTGTAGTTAACCAAGGAAGGTATTTTCAAAAGCATTTATTTTATTTTTTCAAATAACTACACTGCCTTTAAGAAAAAAAAATGGGATCCAAAATACCTTCCATGGGAATTTATTGATCGACCAGTCTATAAAAACTTATTTTTTTGTTTTAACTTTTGGTTGCAAAATATCTCGTTGAAATAACTCAAAATTTCATGCTTTTTGCTATCAACTTTTTGAACGCTAAAAAAATTGACTTTTTAATTAAAATGCTCGGTACTTTGGACATTAGAAGTAGATATACTTTACCGACTCTAGCTCTGTAGCTTGAAGACGTTTTGAGCTGTTTATCACCGAACAATGCTTTGACAATTGGGATAGAATCATGGCAGGTGGTCATTTCACCCGACCTCCGAGACATTTGAGGAGACGTGTATGTCTTTCGACGAGACTAGCGTGTCAAATAACACGACATGTATGACATTTGACATATATTTCGGATTCGTTCAAAATGCACGCATGGTTCTGTGCCAATTGTCAAAGCGTTGTTATGTAAAAAACTGCTCCAAGTGTTTTAGAGTTACTGAGCTAAAACCGGTCTAGTATATCTACTATTAAAAATTGTCCAAATTGTATTCGCGTGAAAATTACAATTTGAACATAAACTATCAATTTATTTTTGTGTTAGTTATTCCCAAAAATTAATTAAGTTCCACAGATTCTCTCATTAAATATAATTGCTAATTAAATGTAGCAAGTACTGTCCCAAATTAATCGATAATAATTGGCAGTATCTTTTTATACATTCTGGAATATAAAAATTGAGTGGGGCAAAAAAGGAAATTTTCCCAGTCTTAAGTGTCCCCAAATCCTGCAATTCCTCTGAATATTTCTTTGTACCAATAGTACTAGTACATCTTGTGACTTAATTTACCTCTTCCAAGCCGCTTTGAAGGCTAGTGCGAAAAGGCGTGGCTTATAATGATATTTAGATAAAAATTTTTTCCCAGACTCTCAAGTTCCCATTTCTGCAAACCTCTGAAGAATTCGTTTACTTTAAACTCTCTGGAGACTTCCGACCATCATGTGTTCCAGAACATACATGGCTCATCTACTTTTGCCCATACCGTCTGGTTGTGTTGATTAAATCTATTTTATTTAATGAGACATTCTGTATATTTATATAGCTGTTACCAATACTTCGAAATATGTAGACTTTTAGTTTAGAGTGAATAATGAGTTGTGATTGTAGATGGTAGAGAAATTTTTTAGTTGAACTTTGTTTGCCGACGAACTTATAGGGAAAAATTGTGTTGTTTTTTCGAAAAATAATTTTGTTGTTCGTTTCAGGCAAATTTCGGTTCTAGAAAAACTTACTTGTTTTGAAGTAAGTTTTGTGGGTTGTAATATCCACATCAGAAATGTGATATTATGATCTAAGTAGGTGCGTACTAAATAATTTTGTATCAAAAATTTGGAAATAAAAATGATTTATAAAAAATTTTGTGTTTTTTCTTTTTCTTTCTAGCTTCTGTACCTCTGTAGAGTAGAGGGAGAGAGAGAGTGTAGGCTCACAGCACTTGGGCCACACCAATTGTACATCCTCCCGAGGAGTTGTCCTCCTAGGTCATCGTCTATCCTGTCCTTCCCAGGAAGGTGGACAGGTCACTAGGAGACATCTCCTTTATACCGAACACACACTCTCTTATTCTTATTGACGATAACTCCGAACACTCGCATAAGACATTTTCATCTTCCTGTTCACACATCCTGAATAGAGGATGGAGGTGTATCCTTAGTTGACAGTGGCCAGTCCGAAATCCTACTGTTAAACGTAGGTTTTTCCTGTTCATCACCAAATAATTCTTCGACGCCAGCTTCAGATTCATCTAATTACAATCTCGATTACCTATGGAAAGAATGGGAATCATCACATCACAGGTTCAGCTGGAAGTTCCAATCTCTGATAAAGGAGAAGGATTCAGCAACTTGGTAAAGAAAGTATTATGTATGCTTCTTTCTCCCTTAATATTTTTCAGGCTGCTACTAGATATGCTTCATTTTCCAGTTTTCCACTGTGACATTTTCTTACCTATTGTGATTGTCTGAATTCAGAATCCAGCCTTACTCTTTCTATGAAGTTTCTAAACTAAACCTTTATTCAATGGACTTGGACCTTCAATGGACTGCTTCGTCAGCCTCTGTTCTGATGATGAATCTAAAGATTAATCTGCTACTCAGTCTCTTGAAGCCATACCTAGTATGGATTTTCCGACGACTCAATAATGCGCCTTGTCCAACCAACTACCAAGGAGTGTGTTGAAAGAACCTTGTAGCAGCCACTGTCGCCAGGACGTAAAGAGGTTCTAAAATAAGAAGCCAAGGAAAAATAGGATAGTACCTTTCCTAGGAATTGATATTCTTGGTCTACTTTTTTTTGTGTTTTGGAAGCCGTTCTGATGCTGGAAGCACTGCAGCCCATTGGCTTATTGTACTCTACTCCCACATTGAGTCCACCCATCCAATTATCCCCGTACCTTGGAGTAGACGATATAGGTCCATTGGATGTGTGCCATATACTTCAGGTGGCACATTGGCTTCTCCGAAGATTGTTTGTCTCCTCGAGCCCAGTGCCTCACAGTCAGATAAGATATGGGTTACGGTCTCGGTCTCCATGCCACAAAGTCTGCAGCTGAGGTCCCCGTTATATAACCCCATTTTATGCAGGTGATCTTTTACCGGGGTATGACCCGTTAGATAATCTGTAATAATCTGCAATTCCCGAGGAGTTTTCCTCCTAGGTCATCGTCCATCCTGTTCTACCCAGGAAGGTGGACAGGTCACTAGGCGACATCTCTTTTATATCGGCAGGTGTAGGCCAAGACTCACCGAACACACACTCTCTTATTGACGATAACTCCGGACACTCGCATAAGACAGTTTCATCTTCCTGTTCACACATCCTGGATAGAGGTGTGTCCCCTAGCCCCATAGAATGGAGGTGTTTCCTTAGTTGACTGTGGCCAGTCAGAAATCCTAATGTTAATGTCATCGCCAAATATTTCTTCGGCGCCAGCTTCCCAGGCAAGGCTGCATCCTTTGATTCCTTCCCATCTCTTAAGGGATTGAGCATGGGTGTAACGTTTGGCTAGTTCCGCAATTGTCGAAGTCGTTAGGCCTTAGGTGTCACTGGGTCTCAAAATCTTTAGTCCAGCAGCTTCCCTGGCTAAAGAATCGGCAATGCGATTACCTTTACTCCTTTAACCCATCTCAGGATAACATTGTTATCTGCCGAAGCGTTAGCTAAATCTTGGTGGCACTCTAGTACTAGCCCCGATATAACACGTTGTCTGTTCAAGGCTAATAGGGCTTGTTTATTATTAGTGCAGATTTTTATGTTTTTGTCAGAAATTCCTTCTCTGGTTAGTGCTTTTGTGGCCTTTGAGATACCTGTTAGTTCTGTTTGAACCACGCTGGTATTGTTTCCCATTCCCCACTAAATCCTTAGGCTTAGTGCTCTCGAGTAAACTCCACAACCTGAGCCTATCTAGCTTTTATTTCCGTATAATTTTCAGTTAGTGTTGAAACCACGCATTCAACAAATTTTCATAAATTTTAATTCCTTGTTGCCATTCGAAATTCCCATCGGCGCGCCACTGAAACCCTAAGTCATTGAAGATATCTTTCGAAAGTAAGGGCTGGCGTGCGCACTTTTCGTGTAAAAAAAAGTCTCGAGATATAACGAGTCGACGACAGTGTGTTAAGTTGTTTCATTCCCGGTATAAACCGACATTTCCGACCAAATTGGTCAAATCCATTCTCAATATCAATTCCTGCATTTTCCTTCATAATAAGTACATTTTCCATAAAAATAATAGTATATTATTAAACGAGCAATTTATGATAGCCATAATTCACGATGGGTGACGTTTGCGTCACGAGCCGCAGGCAAGGGGCGCAAGTCACCCAAGTGAATTATGGCCATAAATTGCGAGTAGAATACTATACTTTGTCCACGACACTTAATTTATTTATTAATAAATAAAAGTAAGTAGCGATTTGGCATATTACTAACCTCAAAATGTTGTGGCATCTACTTCAAATAATTTGACATATATAGAGATGGGCGATACTGTAGAAAGTATCAATACAACGTATCGTTATAAATATATTGTTTTAAAATACTTAATATTAGAAAATATCGTTATGAAAAGTATCAATACTAAAAATTACAATATTTTATAGATACGATATATGTCAGATTTAATAGTTTATTTCATATTGTACCCCCATCTCTAGTCGTGAATTATGAACCATAATACACTACAGTGTATTATGAACCATAATTCACGACAGTTGATATATGGGTACCATATACGTTTAGTTAGGAGGTAAAATATTGACTTATTATTATATTATTATTATTAGGTGGTCGTGGACAAAGTTTTATTATCACAGTGATAAAAAACCTGAATTCAAATTAAATCTCATAGTGAATAGTGCTTTGAAGAAGTAAGATTGTTCCTATTAGGTACTTCCTATTGCAAACTGAAAGGCTTGTTTAAATTTATTGTCCCATGAGTATATACTGATTTTGATTGGTTGTTGTTCAATAAAATATTTATAACTTGTTGACGACCCTTAAGAGTATATTATTTTAATGCTGAACCGGCCCTTTGAGAAACCAGTGTGCTAAATCGAAGGAAGAAAGCTACAAAAACAGTGTTGTGGCCAACCACCCGCAACAGAGAAACCCCACTCTAAATAAAAGGAAGTAGAGATCAATGTAAGTAAGTGTAAGTGTTCAATAAACTGTTCAATAATATAACAATAAAAAAAGGAATAGATAGTCATGGAAACTCGTCAAAGGTGAAAACACAAATACCCCTTTTTAAAAAATTATCGTTTGCCAATGGTCAAATTAACCACTTATAAAAATATTTAAAAAACATCTAATCAGAAAGTTGGTAACTTCGTCAGTAATTAGTTGACGATTTGTGAGGAAAGTGCAATCATTTAATTCTAATTCTAATTTTATCCCAATATTTATCAGTAAAAGATAACTACTATAAATCATGGATTAAAAATGGCTGAAATACAAAACGACAGAGCCATCTGGTATGGAAACTATAATCTGCAACCACCAAAGTAAATTATCAGTGAGCATTAGCATTCGCACCATAGATGGCACCATAAATACCAGAAGATGGAATTTTAAAATGTTATTACCAAAATTTCTGATGTCTTTATTATTATATTTCTCATTTTTTCAATAAAAGCTATCAAAGCTGGTAGAATGGTAAAATTTTGTTTAAATTACAACAATATGGAGCTTTGATCTATTTCGCAGTGCTAGTTTAAAGTTTTCAGAAAATTTATATAATTTACACTATCACACGGTTCTCAATAATACAACTAAGTACAATGTCACTGTTACAAGTACAAGATTCAAACATGGTTTATCGAATAATAGGACCTGTTCTACGAGAGAAGTAAACACATTTTTCGAAAATTCTTCAAGTTGTTGTCATTTCGAAGAATAGTCGGCATTACCTTCGGAGGACAGGTAAAAAGTAGACAGAAAGAATTTTATTCTATATATCACGTCTTGACTCGTATTGTTTCATGGCGACTTTGAGGCGCCACTAGTACTTGGTTGCGGCGTACTTAGAATACCAATTAGCTCTTTTAAATCACTCATAGCTTTACCTATTTGGAATAGGATATGACTACTAAAACAATCGTAGAGATACAGTTTACATTATTTCTTGAATCACAACATAATTTTTATTATTCACATTTAATTTATTGATTTTAGGTATATATATATACATATATAGGGTGGCTGAAGGAAAATAAAATACATTGATCAGTAATGCCTTGAGTTTGTGGGAATGCCTAGACAAACTCAGTGAACTAGACGAGAACAATACAGTCACCTTACTATGGATTCCAGGACACGCTGGAATAGAAGGAAATGAAATAGCAGATGAACTAGCAAAGAGAGGGACTGAAATACTTTTCTCGGTGCCGAAACCCTTTTGCGGAATCAGCCCCAATGTAATATTGGAAGAAATAGGTAAAGCCGAGAAAAAGAGATCTGACAATTGGAAATATCTAGTAGGGCTTATACAATCAAAGACTCTTCTGGGTGACTACAACCTGTTGAGATCAAATGAATGCATAAGCAAAGAATACACAACGGTGTATTCTTTGGCATAAGTCAAAGTAAAAAAGCTCAAAATAGTGGAGGAAGAAGAATGTAGTGGCATGGAAGAAGAAAAGAAACCTCTATCCACATACTTTCCAACTGCACAGCACTTCAGAATCCTAGAGCACAGCACCTGGGAGATTACTGGATAGAAGAGGAACATTCACCTAAGTTGAAGCCTGCAGATATCCTAAAATTCCTCCGGCAAATAGGACTAAAGGAACTACTAGTTTCTGAGACTCTCCTCAGAAACTAAGTAGAAGTAAGGGGGCACAATAGATCTTTTAGGTCTCAGTGAATGTCACCCCAAATACATTATACAAGGCCTTGATTGATTTGTCTCCAAGTTATTGGAGTGTCTGTGGGAATGGTTCATGGGAATTCAAGGCCCTTTGTAGCTCTTTATATTATTTTAAAACATTCAATCAGTAAACGTTGAACAATTTATTACCTTTATCTTAATCTCTTCTAGAAAACATCATATATTGTTTCCTCAACGGATTTAATCTTAATCTACTGATTTTATCTGCTATTAATAAAATATTTTGCGATTACAATTGAAGCTATTTTCAATAACCTTTGGGAGTTCGCAGTTTAACTTTCATTGGCGGAACTTTAAGCTTTCAGATAAAGGATATTATTTTACATCTTCAATTATATGTTTTATAGAGGAATGATCTTTAAACATTTATGATTTAGTCAATAAAATGGGGATTTAATTATGACATTCCTAAATTTTTGTATTATTACATTACACAGCTGCAGTCTTTTTGTGCTTTTGTAGGTTAAATTAAAATATGTCGTCCTTGACTGTGGATAATTTTTCCATTAACATCAACAAGAAAGGACTACAAAATTAATGGGAGATAGCTCCCTAACAAGGTAAACTTTTTTTCAAAAATTGCAGAGCACCTAAAATAGTTCAACTGTATATTTTTCTTCCTTTAACGGGCCGTTAACTGTCATACATCGATAATATCAATTATAAACTTACTTTTACTATCTGAAAGTAGAAACAATGAGTAGTAATAGTAAAAATGTCGCTACTTATTGGGAATAAACGCCGTGATTAAAAGAGGGAGTGACTAAGAATCACATTAAATCGAATAATAGTTATGATTCAGTGGATTTAATGTAAAAAATAAAAGTATCTATTAACAGAGAATAAATTAAATATTTTTTTCTATTAGAATTTAAGTGCCTCGACAACTATGGCCATTGGCACTATACAAAAGACATACATAAATATACTATCTTAAAACATAAAATATGTAAAATATCATTCTAGTTCATATTTTGTGGTAGAGGTTAGTTGTTTTGAGAGGAATTTCAATATCTTTGGAATTTCAGCGGTGCAGTTTAAAAGTTCTTTCAGGTTTGGTCTTAGGTCTAGGCCAGGGGCTCCCAACCTTTTTTTGTCTACTGCCCACTTTAAGAATAACTTATTTTTTAACGCCCCCCTTTTTAAACATACTTAAAAACCTCTAAGTACTTATAACTGATTATTGAAACGCAACTTTATAGTATTCGGACAGAGTATCTTTTATTGAAAATAAAACAAACATAATCAATTCTTATATAAAAACTAATGTGAAGGTTGAATCTGATGCTGTTCAATAAGTTTGTTGATATCAGGTTCCAATTTACTCAAAAACAGCCGCAAGTCGCCACGTTCGGTAACACGCAAACGATTTCTCTTTTTAGTAAGCAGCGTTGCCACAGCACTAAATCCACGTTCACACAAATATGACGATGGGAATGCTATCAAGAATCGTTGAACAATTGACCACAATCCAGGGCTCAATTGCGAGATCGGTTTTTGTAGCCAAAATTCTTGATATCCATTTTTGAACTTGATTTTTATTTCTTCGTTTGTTGTCAATTCTATAAGTTCTTCTTCCAGCTGAGGTGACATTGCTGTGTTGACATTTGAAAACGGATCCAACACCCAGTCTGGTATTTCCAAGTTTAAAATGTCCTGGTATCGTTCTGTGAAGTCAATGTGGAGGTTTTCCAAAGGCAAACAAGTCGTCGTTACTGCAGGATACTGATAAATTCTGAAAATTGTGAAACTCACGTCTGCCCATATTCTTTTTGTGCAGAAGCAGTTTGGCTGCGAAAGCAGCAACGACATTTTTTGTTTTAATTAAATTTAGTTCATCGCCTTGCAGTTGGAGGTTCGTGTCGTTGAACAATTTATACAGGTCTGTCATGTAAGCTATATCATTCTTTGATGTTATGAGCTTGTTGCGCAGTTCTGTATCTTTAGTTTCCAAGAACTCTATCACAGAGTCAAACAGGTTGTAAAATCGAATCAGACAATTGCCTCTTGACAGCCAACGAACTTCAATATGAAACAACAAACGGTTGAAATCTTCGTCATTAGTAACACAAAGCTGATGAAATAATCTATCATTCAAAGAGCTGCTACGGATTTTATTGACTGATTACTGCTTTGATGACATATTGCAGTGATTGAAATAGTCGTTCACTTAAGTTTCTAGCAACCAAATGTTGTCTATGAATAACGCAATGTATAGCAAAGACATCTGGAATTTTATTTTTTAAGTACGCTATGAAGCCTTTATGACACCCTGTCATAGCCGGAGCGCCATCCGTAGCAACTGATATAATATTTTTCAAAGGAATCTCTTTCTCTTCACAAAACTTTTCCAATGTATTGAATATGGTTTCGCCTTTTGTATCTGTCTCCAAATTTCTGGCAAACAATAGTTCTTCACGTATTTTCTCATCTTTAATAAACCTCACGTAAGATAGCAACAACGCTTCATTAGTTGGTAAGGTGGACTCATCGAGCTGAATTGAGAATTGACTAGTCCTCAGATGATTGCACAATGATTCTTCAATGTTTTCAGCCATTTCATCAATTCGTCTTTTGCACAGAATTATTACTCAAAGGAATTTTTCGGATAATATCTGCGGCCGGTTTATGAAGCACAGTACTTATTACTTCCTTTATTGCTGGCAAAATTAACTCTTCTCCGATGTTGTGTGGTTTGCCTTTTTGAGCAATTAACAAAGAGATATTGTACGAAGCTCGAAGTCCGTCGTCATCTTGCTTAGCAGCCGCCGAAAATAGTTTTGATACACTTGGCTGAGTATTATGCTTCTTCTCTAGGTCTTGAAAATATGCTACATTCTTGTCCTTCTTATCTGGATGCATTTTATTCAAATGATCTTGCAGTCTTGAAGGCTTCATTGCTTCGTTCGAAAATGTTTTTAGACATAGAAGACACAAAGGCGACGACGGGTTTGTGGGATCCGCAATCGTCTAATGACAGCAGCTTCTCTCCTGGTTAAGAAATCGAGGGAAAGACAGCCGATTAATGGTTGTATATCGTAAAGGGCTGTTTTGCTGTTGTGCCAAAAATTCTGCCAGGACTCCTTGACGGATTTTTTGAATAATGGTGATGGCGAAATAGGCTTCTTTAGCATGGTGGTCAGCGTTTTTATTGCCAGTAATTCCAATGTGAGATGGAAGCCAGATAAGACAGACTGTTACATCACGAGCTGAGAGAGTTTGATAGATGTCATGGATGTTTTGAACTATTGGATGGTCAGTAAAGATGGTATTGAGTGAATTAATTGAGGAAAGTGAATCGGTACAAATGGCGACGCGCTTGACAGGAGAAGAGATTTGCTTAAAAGCTTGGAAGATACTATACAACTCACCAGTGTGAACACCACATGTTTGTGACGAAGCAGCCAACACCAAAAGAAGTTTTTGAGGCGTCAGTGCAGAGAACTACATCATATGGTGTTTTTTCTAATATTTCCAAAAATGCTTTCTTTATAAGTATGTTGGGCGATTCATATTTATTGATCTTGGCAAGAGAGGTATTGAATAGAGATTGTTAAAGATCATACGGAATAATCTTACATTATTAACACTCTGTATAGATATATAGATATAGATTACGATCACTTTGTATCCGAAGATTCCAATTTTAATTAAGCTAATTACGTCTAAACATACATATAAATTATAATTATATGTAGTGCGTCTAATTAATCGTGTTTTACAGTCAACACATCATATTTCTACCCTGTTGATTAAAATAAACTGAGACAGCTAATCTTACACTCGAATGGGTTTTGGAGTGTGAGAATAAGACGCGAGTATTTAATGACGTAATTTTAGCTTTCTTCGAAGTAAGCAAAGCTGTAAATGCCATGGAGCGTGCTTAATTACAATCAGCAAAAAGTTATTTACAGTTTCCTGTCATATTTTATTAAATACTGTTGTCAATAGACGTCAAAGATCATAGTTTAATATTATTATGACGATTTAAATTACTTTTTTAAAAACAGAGACCGTTAACTAAGAAACAACAACTAATTCTCGGGCTATATGCTTCGATAGACATTGACTTACACTTTTAAGTTAAATATCTACAAGTGATTTTGTCCCTTCTAATTACTAACAAGAATTGTTGGTTGTGTCGTGCAGATATCTCCACCCCGTTTAACTTATAAGTGTAATTCAATGTCTGTCGGGGCACATAGTCCTAGAAGTGGTTGTTGTTTCGAACACTGATAAAAATGTGTGTCTTGAACCAAAGTAGTCAACCCTCTTGACAATAAATGATTAGCGACAAGAGAAATTATTTCAGCATAAAAGAATATCTCTTGCCTATAGAAAAATGTTCTTAGCTAAAGTAAGAGTGTTCTCTTGAAGAAAAGTCTTGAATCTCTTGAATATTTTTCAAAAAAGAAGAAGATAAAATTATGTGACTACAACATCAGTTTATTATTTTTTTTTTATGTTTTTGTTTTCATTTATTATGTAAGCTCATGCAACTAAGTTGTGTGATAAACAATAAATTGGTTTATATTTTCAAATAATTGTTTTTAAAGCTTTTCGTATAATTATGTATAGTATAATTATGGTTCATTGATATTCCGACCAACAGTCATATACCCATCATATTCGGACTTACCTAGTTTAAATAAGTTGATCTTGAAAACCACATTGGCTACCATAAATCAGGATGTGATAAAAATTTATACAGATGGGTCAAAAAATGATGACGGGACCGGATCAGCTATTTTTGTTTCTGACTTGGACTTAGTCAAACGATTTAAAATTTCAGATAATTTTTCAGTATATACAGCTGAAGCACTAGCTGTGAGAGAAGCTTTAAACTGGTGTAGTTTGAATTCATTTCAAAACGTGGCCATCATGTCGGATTCTAAATCTGTTTTGCAAGGTATAGAGAGTTCTCCATCAAAATGTTTCAGGCAACATCTAATTTTTGAAATTAAGCGGTTGCTATATGACTTAAAAAATAGTGGGAAGAAAATTCATCTTATCTGGGTGAAAGGACATTGCGGGATAGATGGAGATGAAAGAGTGGACTACGAAGCAAAAGCGGCATGTAGAATATTTAAGTTAATTAAAACCACCCTTTTGTACTTGCGATAATATATCAATAGCTGATCTCAACCATATTTTTTTTGCATGTGTGGATCGACTGACAGAAAGAACAGAACTTTATAATTCTCTCATAGCCTACAACTTTCCCATGCCTGTTAATTTATGTTCACTTCTAGCAAAAAACGAAAAGGCTATTTTTGACCTACTTATACGTTTTGTTAATGATGCGAAATTGGAAATATAGACTTTTCCTTCAGATTAATATCTAAACTTTCTATACTCCCTGCGGTTAATGGACACCGTCCGAGACCATCTCTCTCACACACACAAAGCTTTTCGACTGATGAATATGTGGCTTCCTATCAAAATCCCATACTATTAAACCAAGATAGATTTGGTCTCTAATCAAAATAATAGTATATTACGTAACGTGTGTGGTAAGAACCATTTTACGCACGAATGGAAAAGTTCGTAATTCCGTGAGTGCGTAAAATGCTTTACAACGCGAGTTACGTACTATACTTTACCTACGACCTATTTATACTTGTATTTATAAGAAGCATAAGAAATAACAGCTAAATAATTAGAGCTGCTTGCTAAACTCCATCTTTATTACTTTATTACCAATGAAAGAAGCACATTAAAGAACTAACGTTTAATCATTATAAAATGCTCCTTACCACACACGTTACGTAATATACTATTAAGCTCAATAGTATATGCTGTTGGACCAAGAAAGATTTCCTTTTAAAGCAAGGTCTAAGGTTCTCATGTCAGGAGATTTGTTTTTTTTTCGTTAAAAATCTATGCCTTGCCTCAAGAAAAATTTCCTTTCAAACCAAGTTCTAAGGTTCTTATATCAAGAGAGTTGCTTTTTGTTCTACGGCATTGTCCCAAGAAAGGGATTCTTCAAAACAAAATATTTAGGTTTTGTATCAAGAAATATCTTACATACTAGTTTGAAGCTAAGACTGTAAGAACAAATAGATTGAGTTCTTCCGTGAAGAAATTTTAGAAACTTTTGAAAAGACAGTTAATCCTTTTGCTGAAGAAACTTTGCTCTTGTTACTATTTAAAAGCGCCAATCTTTGGGCCGAAGTTATAATCTTTTCTTCCAAGAGTTTCTTTTTATCAGTGTACTGAACTGTTTTTTTTTAAAGTAATATTTAAAAACTTTGTAACTTTGCTTGCAATTTTTCCTGGTAAAATTATACTAGCTATAAAAAAAAATAAAAAAATTCTGATATAATACTTTTCTGGAAATAAAATCCTAAATAAGCAGCACACACGTGCAAAATGTCTTCACCGTCTTTGATATACAACCACATAGTTTATTGCGAGGTTGCCAGGGAATACCGTAATTCAAGTTCTTAAAAAAGAAAAAGAGGTTTAAAGAAAGCATTTATTCGTAATTCCAAAGAGGCAGTGGTTATCTGTTATTTTTATATTGAATCTGGAATTCAAATTTAACTTGTAACAACAAATTTTAAGCTAAAGATATGCTCTGGTCATTTGATACGAAATGATACATAGCAGAAAGGAACTATCTCTTTGTAGGTACATTATTTTATAACCTTGACATAAATATGTATAATAAATACAATTAATAATAGTTATAAAACTTCGAATATAATTAAAAAACCCAAAAAAAGCGAAAGATAGTTCATTTATCTTAATTTGAATCCCCAATTATAGTATAACCCCAACTTCCTAAAAGAAATTAAGTATTTATAGGCGAAATGTATACTTTTGGCAACCGTGTACATATTTAGCTATGTTAAAACCGACAGGGAAGGAGATCGAGTTAAAGATGTGCACACCTGCATTTTTTACAATGGACCAGGACACCTGAGATTTCAACATTTCGCGATTACCTTTTGACGTCACTTATAGGAACCAAAATAATATTTGCTCGTATTTTTATTATAGTTCTTAAGATGTTGCCAATTTTCAGCTTAGACGCAGTACAATAAAATATTTAGTCATTTAAGTTGTTGGAATTAAGCAACTAGAAGGAATGGTATCCAAATACCATTACCAGACTTGGAAAGAATGTCATCCAATGGTACACAGACGGCTCAAAAGCAATAGAAGGAACTGGGATAGGAGTGTTCGGGCCAGGAACCAAACACTCTGAAAGCTTGAGAAAAACCCCAAGTAACTTTCAAGCGGAAATCCACGCCATAAGAAAGTGCGCTTTGTTCAATATTGATAAAGGATACAGAAGACAAAGGATTATTATAATGACGGATAGTCAAGCAGCCATTAAAGCACTGAGCTCTTATGTAATCAGTTCCAAAATGGTGTTGGAATGTCTAGACAAACTCAATGAACTAGGCGAGAATAATATTAGTCACCTTACTATGGATTCCAGGACACACTGGAATAGAAGGAAATGAAATAGCAGATGAACTAGCAAAGAGGGGGAATGAAATACCTTTCTGGCGACCTGAACTCTTTTGCGGAATCAGCCTCAGTGTATAATATTGGAAGAAATAGGTAAAGCCGAGAAAAAGAGAAGATCTGACCATTGGAAAGATCTATAGTAGGGCTTATACAATCAAAGACTCTTCTGGGTGACTACAACCTATATTGAGATCAAATCGATGCATAAGTCAAAGTAAAGCTGCGCTAAGAGTTTTAACAGGGATCCTAACGGGACATTGTCGCCTGAATGGGCACCTGAAAAAGCTCAAAACAGTGGAGGAAGAAGAATGCAGATTTTGTGGCATGGAAGAAGAAACCTCCATCCACATACTTTCCAACTGCACAGAACTTCAGAATCCTAGAGCACAACACCTGGGAGATTACTGGAGAGAAGAGGAACATTTGAAGCCTGCAGACATCCTGAAATTCCTTCGGGAAATAGGACTAAAGGAACTGCTAGTTTCTGGGATTCTCCTTAGAAACTTAGTAGAAGTAAGGGGGCACAATAGATCTTTTAGGTCTCAGTGAATGTCACCCCAAAATACATACATACATACATGCTAAGTTATTGAATGTTTGAACAAACTGACATTTGAAAAAAAAAGTCGGAATTTGTCTATATTATATGCGATTTGATCGGGAAGCCTACCAGTTTCAGTACCTTCAAGTACTACTGAGTCAATTTCTCTTATGCTACGTTTTAGAGCTCTAAATGTTAGGGTTTAAAGCTGATCCAGGCAAAATAGGAATTTATGAACGATTCCAGAAAAAAAATTTAGGTCTATGAAACAACAAAAAAATGTGATTTATTCGTTTTTGCTCACTTTTTGTAAATATTCCATCATAACAAAACAAACTTCAATATGCCTTACTACGTATCAAGGCCTCTAAGCTATTTTTTATTTTGTAAATAAATATATGAAGCAGAAACCTAATTAAAGATAATTCCTCTTTAAGTATAACAGAAAACTGTTTTATCCGGTAAATAAAACTGTTTAAAACAATTTAGAAATCTTTCCTTGCAGCCATCACGTTGCTTCGGATACCCATTGACGATGGTACGATTCGGTTAGGTGGTATAATACCAGTCAATGGTACTGAAGGAGACGGTGGCGCCGAGTTGTCGCTTTGTTGCATACTCAGGTGTAGCGAACGCTGGACGAATTTCCCACGTGTGTTTGAGAACCACCCACGGGCAAAATGGTACAGATTAGAGATGTTGTTTAACTGTTATTTTATGTATAATGATGGTTACTTTTTAGAGGGAGGCTGATTACCTAAATGGTTGCTTCTTTAATAATAAGATGTAAATTATTGTAATTCAGCGTGTCCACGGATGGAGTATCCTATAGGTGAAAAATTTTTAAATATCAATTTAGTGAAATATGTTATTCTTGATAAAAAGTTTTGCTTGTTCTGAAACCCCATAAAATGAAATAAAATTCAAGTTTTTCAAAACCCGTCTCATTTTATGGCCAGTTTTATGAAAACCTGGAGTCTGATTTTGTGACATTTCTTCACATATTGGCTAATATCTCGGGAACCTTAAGGTTTACAAGGTTTTAGTCTACGCCATTCGATTCAGGATTGAATTTTCTATAAAAAGAGGAATTTTGAAAATTATGAGTCTTTGCGAATTAGTATAAGTTTCGGTGTGGAATTTTCAAGACCTGAAAATTCTAAAATCCATATCTAAAGTTTTTCGATGTGGAAAATTCCTCTTATTATAGAAAATTCAATTCTGAATCGAATGGCGTAGACTAAAACCTTGCAAGCCTTAAGGTTCCCGAGATATTAGCCAATATGTGAAGAAATGTCAAACAGTCAGACTCCAGGTTTTCATAAAACTGGCCATAAAATAAAACGGGTTTTGAAAAACTTGAATTTTATTTCATTTCATGGGGTTTCAGAACAAGCAAAACTTTTTATCAAGAATAACATTTTTCACTAAATTAATATTAAAAA
>CAJUYG010000516.1:135721-201064 GCA_910591675.1 Galerucella calmariensis | reverse complement strand
GGCACAATGGGCCCGCCAGTGGCCTCAGTGTCGGAACCTTGGCTTGAATTGTTCAGGACAAGGCTCGCCTGCACATTTAGTAGTAGTAGTAGTAGTATGTGTGGGTTTTGGGGTGACATTCACTGAGACCTAAAAGATCTACTGTGTCCCCTTACTTCTACTCAGTTTCTGAGGAGAGTCTCAGAAACTAGTAGTTCCTTTAGTCCTATTTCACGGAGGAATTTTAGGATGCCTGCAGGCTTCAACTTAGGCAAATGTTCCTCTTCTATCCAGTAATCTTCTAGGTGCTGTGCTCTATGATTCTGAAGTGCTGTGCAGTTGGAAAGTATGTGGATGGAGGTTTCTTCTTCCATTCCACAAAATCTGCATTCTTCTTCCTCCACTATTTTGAGCTTTTTCAGGTGCCCATTCAGGCGACAATGTCCCGTTAGGAAAATTAATAACTATCAAGCATCACGTGTTGTGCAAAAAATGCTTGTTTATCATTGGTTCATCATCTGAATCCTTAAAGAATGACATCACGTGGACCCTATTTTGTACAAAAACTTATTCAGGATAACCACAAATTTTTATGTCCACTTTCAAATAATATTTTTTTTGATTACTTCCTTGCAATCACATTCACAATTCATGAAACTGCTACAACCCCCAAACACCACCCTCACTTCACCTTATCTCGTGTCTGAAACTTTTCTACTTAGTTTTAACCCTGACTCAATTATCCAGCTGGTCTTTTTCTGCTCTTAATTTTTTCTCAGCTCCAGCCCAAAAACCTTTCCGAATTAGTAACTTAAACACTTTACACGCAGGTTTATAAAGTTATCTAAACCTTTTCGTTATTAAATATAAACTGGCAATTTTTTTAGACATCTTTTTGACACCATTTCTCTGTATTTTTCAAGCTACTCCAGTGAAATACTTCAAAACTGTGATACTTAAATGAAGCGAACAACGTTTTGACGATTCACCACAAAATTTTATATTTTACATTTCACCTACATATGAAATTATAATAAATATTTAAATGTATGAGGTTAAGATACTAGAACTCTGTAAGGACAAAGGATATCATTATCATTCAGTGAACTCCGTATATAATAAATAAGTGACGATTTAAGATGGATTCATGCAAAAAAAATTAAAGATTAATTTAAAACTGAAACTAAGGAGATAAAAGCATGTTATTTTTTAATTTAAATCTTAATTTCTTGGTTTTTTGTATGAACATATACATTACACGTACATGCTCACGCAATAAACTAAGAAATTAAGCAAAAAATAACATGGTTCCATCTTCTTAGTTCCAGTTTTAAATTGATCTTAGTTTTAATTTTTTCTTGCATGGATCCACTTTTATAGTTGTATTTACGAAAGTTAATCATCAAAAATAGCAGACACAGAGCTAATATTTCAATTTACTTCGTTGATCTTTGTATAAAATAAATGTTTTATCAAAATAAAGTAGATACCCCCTCCCACCGTTTATTAATGGGATGCTGCGAAAAATTGTAAATCTAACAGTGTATGTTCTCCAACTATTGCATGCTCTTTTATTATTTTAAGTAGTTAAATTTTCCTCTTTCTCACCATTGTTTGGTGCATGTTGGTATTCATCGCTGATTTTCTTGAAAATAACGTCAGTATCAAACGATCCAAAATCTATATATTGGTGAAAGGGTCTTTATCCATATAAGTCTATAAAATTATCCACGGGAAGATATAAAGGGTGGTCTGTGACTAATAGTCCAAAATGAAATGAAAGTTACTGGTCCTCGCATTATTACGATATGTTGTAACTTGGTTCAGTGACATATTGTTGAAAAAGTGGAGGATGGTAAATATAATTTCACAAAGTTGGCGCTAGCTGGAACATGGAAAAAATATAGCGCTCATTTATGCCACAAAAATATAAATAAAATAATAATGAAAAAATAGTTATATTTAAGAAAGTCGAACTCCATTTTCATACCACTTTCGAATACTTACAACCGCTTAGGAGATAACCAGCAGCAGGGCTCGACATATTTAAAAGTTGAAGCCGAAGTATGGCGGTTCGAATCGCCACTGTGGTGAAATTTTTTTTGTCTTAAGTTGTTTCTTCACAATTTTTGCCGGAAAACATCAAATTTAAAATAAAGCAAAGGTATTTGTTTCAAAAATTTATTTATTCAATTAGATAAATGCTCAAATTGTTCTCCGTTTGCTGCTAAACAGTGTGTCAAACGATCATAAAAGTTCCGCCGTACATTATTAATAAGTGAATAACTGAATGTTTGAAACAAATAACTCTGCTTCATTTTAAATTCAACGATTTTCAGACAGAAATTGCAAAAAAGAACTAAAAACAAAAAAGAAAAAACATTCATCACAGCAGCGATTCGAACCGCCATACAGGTTTAGCTTTTAAATTTCCCGTGCCCTAATCCTGCTGGCTATTTCCTACGAAGTTTAGAGTAATCAAAAGTGGTATCAAAATATAATTCGAGTTTTTCAAACATAACTATCCATTTTTCTATTAAACCAGAGCAAATTCAAGAGAATCAAGAGCGCATTTGAGATTATTTTTTATCGACCTTTCCAAATCTGTTATTATTTTTCATGAACGCTATTTGGTAAAAAACTTAGCTCGCGTTTGACAGTTTTGTACAGGTGTACAATCATAAATAACACAGTTTATATCCAAAATATTTTAATTCACTGTGGAAAACAATTTTTTTAATTCCAACTTTACCACCCTTTATCTATTTCTAATTATTATTTTATTAAAGCAAGCTGCGTCAGATCGTACTATTTCTCACGAAGCACCCAAAATAAATAAGTTTCCAAGACAAATTATTTCTTCACATTCTTTTATATAGCAACGTCGTTAAAACATTTATAGGTGATCATGAATAAGAAGCATAACATGTGTTATGTCGTTGTGAACAAACTTATTTCATTCAAACAAATTCACCCAAAATAAAAATCGCGTAAATTTCCAACAAAATATTCAAACAGCCTGGACATTATTTTCAAGAAAATATAAAGTATTGCTATAAAATTTATTTGGAGCATTTTATGGCCATGTGGATATATGTGCAGAGTGTTTGTTGTTTACCCTTCCAAAAAATCCTTTCTCACCACCGTTTTAGGGACGATACTAACTAGTATTTATTATCGTAACGCAAACAGAATGACACTTGGAACTTTTCTTGTAATGAAAGTGCATGTCGTACAGTAAAAGATTTGTGCAAGGTGGTCTAAAGTCATTTTGAAAGTTTATTGTAGCGTAAGGGTTGAAGTTAAAGTGTTTGGTGTGAATATATATCACCATTCACTTCTAGAAAAACATCTTGCAATTGCTCGTGTCTTTGGTGAAATCTTATCTTCGTATTTTATTGGTAATATAATTTTGGAGGGGGATATGACACAAAATTTGAATGTTCTCTTCTGACAATCTCAACTTTCTAGCTCTGTATAAGCATGAAATTTTTAAAATACCTATTGGACTTTTTGATTAATTATTGAGTGGATAAGCCACGGTAGCTTTTGTGAAAATGTTCAGTAGCATTCAGAGATCGGCTACAAGCAGAAATAATTATATATTTGGTTGATTTGAATTCCTGGAAGTTGAGCAAGTAGTCTAAGTTGACTAAATTGGCATTGCGGTTGTCTAAAAATTTACAAATTTTATTAGAAAGAACGAAAGAGGGCAAAAATAAATTAGAATGTTTCAACAATTATAAGGAATTAGAATAATTAAAAAATATCAAAATTTTTTGGAAGATATCGAGAATTAACAGCTTTTTGAAAATTATAATGAATTATCAAAAACATTTTTCAAAATAGATCGCAAGAGTGCGGAATATTTTGATAATTAATTGGGAATTTCGAGAGAACTACCAAAAAATATCTAAAATTATCAAAAATTATCCAAAGTTCCTAAGATTCTCACAGGTTATCATGACTTCTGGAAAAACTAACAATTATAATGGAGAAATGTTGAAATTTATCTGAAATTATTCGGCGTTATGAAAAAAAAAAAATTCAAAAAATCACCAAGATTGCCTAAGAATTGTGAGAAGCACAAACAGCTCCTGGAATTTGAAAAAGTATTGAAGAAATAACCAAATTTTTTTTTAATAATACAAATTTGTGGCAATTTCAACTTCCTAGCTATGTATAAGCATAAAATCTCTAAAATACTCATTGGACTTTTTGATTAATTATTTAGTGGTTAAGCCACGGTGGCTGTTGTGAAAATGATCCATAACATTCTGAGTTCAGCTACAAGCAGAAATAATTAGATATTTGGTTGATTTTAATTCTTGGAAGTTGAGCGAATAGTCTAGGTCGACTAAATTGACATTGTGGTTGTCTGAAAATATCCAAATATTATCAGATCGAAAGATGTTTCAACAATTATAAAAAAAAATCATTGAAATGATTAGAAAATAGATATCAAAAATTAACATGTAGAAAACATTAAAAATTTAAATAAATAGATGAATAAATATATCGCAAGAGTGTAGAGTATTTTTAAATCTAATTAGGAATTTTTGGGAGAATTACCAAAAAATATCAAAAATGATCCAAAGTTTTTAAGATTTTCACAAATTATAGGGACTTGTGAAAAAATTAGAATTATAAAGAAATGTTGAAAATGATCTGAAATTATCCAGCGTTGAATTGTGAGAAGCACAAACAACTCGACTTGAAACGGACTTGAAAAAGAATTATGAAGAAATTACAAAAAAAATTTAATAAAATTATATGAGTTTTTAGAAATTGAAAAAAATAAAGATGCTTATCAAAAACTCTCAGAAACCTACAAAAACCATAAAATCTGATAAAAGTTAAATTATAAATAGGATAATTATAAAATATTATTCGATATTGTAACGAATTCTGCATCAGAAATATAACTCGACCGGTTTAACGAATAACACTTGCTGTACAGCTTAAAAGACCGAAAACTTGTATTAGCTCAGGTCATTAACGAAAATTTCAGGAAATATTTTGTGATAATATTTAAAATGACCGTACTTTGTATTGAAAATTAGGTTTCATCACTCTCTCGTACATAAAAATAGATTATATTTGCGGTAAAATCGATATTTAATAAATGATGCTCACGTTAAATTTGATAAGATTCAATTACCAAGAAATGAATATTATATTCAACTTATATTCTTTTAACTATTAAAGATACAATTATTATTATATGATAATATGTATATCAGTGTTGCCTATATTTAGGTGCTGTCAGTCGAGACATGAATTCATTCTGAAGGCTAAATTATCAGCAAATAAATTTTGACATATGATGAGAATAATCATGGATAAATGAAAATATTTCAACCATAAATCGTGGTAAACTCATCAATTACCATTCTTCGTTAAGGGATCGGTAGATATTCTCCTATATTCCACGTTAAATATATTTCTTCGCCTTCTATTTCACATTAAATGATGAAGTTTGATCGACACTCTCATATCGTAATAAAAGACGAAATATGAGAAGCTGTGGATTGAAATGACGAATCTTGTCAGAATTGCTACAGATTTTTCGTGTTATTGCAACTCAATGTATCGAATCTAACAATTTTAAGATAATATCAATTTCATCTATCAAAGTATTGGGTTTCTTTAAAATGCTTGATTCAACTAACTTCATTCTTTGATAATAAAAAAATATATGAAAACTTTAGATTGATCATTATTTCGATTTGTAAAATATCATATAAATACGAGTAGATTCCACAAAGTAAGTAAGAAACAGTTGTTGAATATTTCCAATTAAATGAGTTATTGTCCTTTATGTGTACTTTATACCACTTTGCTGTACATCCTTCCACCAATTGTATTGTGTATGTTATTTCTAGCTTTTTACAAAAAGTTATTCCTAATTGTTGTTCTTAATTTTGCGTTACGAATCACACATGATATTTCATTTAAAATGTACCAATACTGAAAAACTATGCTTGAAACTAGCAGATCGTGTTAAACTTAGTTTTATTGTACCTGGTGTTTTGGTTAAAAGAGGTGAGCGTCGTTATCCTGGAAGACATTCATCAAAAAAAATTTAATAACAAAATCGGCTAAAAGAAACAGCTTCAAATTATTTTCAGCTTTCTAATTATACTGCATTCAGGCGTAAATAGCAGTAAAAACATGAATTTCTTTTGAAAATACTGGGCAAAAGTGGGGGGAAGTAATAGAAAATTAATCCGTTTATCCAATACATTCGAAATAAATACTAGGGAAAGTGGAAATACCAGTTTGATAGAGTTATCCTCAAAGTCGATTTTAGTGTTATTTGGAAGAAAATTGAGCATTCAGTCAAATGTGTGTTCGTTATTAGTTTATTTAACCGTAACCAGATTGCGTAATCAGAACTATTAACCAGTCATTTTTATTGAACTGAAATGAATGAAAAAGAACAATATTTACCGAATATTTCAATGGAGCCTGAAATACTGCAAAAATTTAGGATTTTCTCAAGCTTCCAAAGTGTCGTTTGCTTCAGAACCAACTCTATACTATTGAATGAAATTATTTTTTCCAATGATGTTGGAATCCCATTCCTTTTTCTCACTGTATATTCTATATCCAACTCCTTTGAAAAGTAATAGTTTTTGATCATCCTACCTGTGGCTTGTCCCAAGGCTTCCGATTTTTGAAAAGTGAGATGAATGTTTTGAAATATTCCCTTCCTACTTGGAGCTGATTCTGTCAGTATACTTATTCGTTCGATATGTTATACCTAGATTGATACCAAGAACAGCCGGTTACTGGTTCTACAATAGATTTTCATGACATGTACAGTTATTCCAATGAACCAACGGAATTTCAACTAACTATGACTTATTCCTTGGTTTGATTTGATAAAGTATCAAGTGGAAGATAATTCACTGAATAGTATGTCTATTTAGGTTTAAAACTGTGGATAAAATGGGTGTTACTCAATGAAAATTAATGTTCTATTTAGCTTAGAGGTTCAAGACATTAATTTTTATCATTGAAAAATACAAAAAACTAATATAGTTACTAATAGTAGAGAAAAATAATGCTTGCAGACAACATGTATGCTTCTGCAGCCAAAAGCACATAAGAAATTGATTTTGAGATAATAGTATCATACTATTATTTTGACAACTATTGATAACACGCGTCACTCAAATATGACAATTGTTACAAAAAGCTATAATTAAGAAAATAAAATGAAAAATTTCTCAAAAATAATTCTGTTTGATAACAAATCTCTCAAATTGGAAACTTCTTACAACGCCGAACGTTGTGGAGTCCGACCATACAAGCACAACGAATACATAATATTTGACTAAATGCTCAATTGAAGAATTGAATAGATGAGGCTTTTACTTGATGTAGATCCATAGTAAGTTATGAAATCAAACAATTTTATTTTGTTAAATCTACAATGTACAATTTTATTTTGTTAAATCTACAATGTAGATTTAACAAAATAAAATTGTTTGATTTCATAGCTTAATTGAAGTCCTTTGAACAGTATCAAAATTTGACATTCGCAATCTCCGCTGAAACTTGGTTCTGAAAATAGAGGAAAAATTGGTGTTCAATTGTTTCAGGATTTCAATTTATATCATTCTCGCCACACTTCTGTTCAGTATATTAAATAAAAAGCTGGGAAATATATTTAAGCATTACTAGCGAGTTACGCCCCTATCGGTAGAATTGAAGAATTAAAGATAATTTCCAGTTTTTTTCTGTTAGCCCCTTTTGTTATAAATTTTTTTCTGAATCTGTACCTCTTACCTCTTTTAATAAAACACTCGGTACTTATAACTACACCACCCATAGAAGCAGAATACATTTCACGTATAGATTTAGATACCAAGAACTAGTTTTGTATATTTAAAATATTAAAAAGTTTCAAAAAATAAAAGTCTAACAGTCCCAACTAGATTTTTTTTGGTTTGTTTTCACACTCGCTCAATATTTTCAGTGGAAAATCTCATTTTATATGCTTATCCATATAAAATAGTTGCTGCTGTAAAATGGAGGTAATAATGGGCGAAGCGTAAAACTTTCCACGCGAAAAGACTCACATTTTGAATCCGGTAACTTCAATTTCAGATAAAATTATTTTAAGGGTATACAAAACTTCTTGGTATATTTAAAGATGGACCAACAAACTAAATCCAGTTTTTTCAACAACAAAAATAGATCACGATAGATTTAATATTAGAACTACACCAAAATTACACTGATATCTTCAAAATATAATTTTGAGTGACAGAAATTTTATAATAAGTTTCTTAACGCATGTACTTTTATTACAAAATATTTGGATATCAAAGAAAATTGAGTTCATTATTTTTTGTGGTTCATGTAGCCTTAGTTGATCAAAACGACAAATCATATATTTGGTTTTAAATAAGTGAAATATAAAACAGCTTTCCTGATATTGTAATCTCCAAGGGACAGCCAAAATTTTAATATCCAGCAATTTTCGGAAAACTGCATCAACGAACACCTGCAAAATTCTTCAGTACATTTCACATTACTAATTCACAAAGAATACCCACAAATAACCTGCCAAGTGCATGTAAACTGTCACTGATGGCCTAGGCAACGGCAAGGCACTAGAATTAACGAATTTCCAAAAAATATGATATCCCCTTTTTACACAATAACGTTGTCGCGACATAACGACATTGTGGTGACTATCTCCACAGACAAGGATATTTTTCGGGTATTTCTGCTAGCAGTCAAAATTTTTGATACCCGTTTCAAATTTCACCTTCAGCTCCTTATTAGTGCTAAGCTCGACTAGCTCCTCCTATTATATAACACTCTCCACTTCCGTTTCATCAAATAGATTCATGATCCATGGTGGTATTTCCATCGACAGAAATTTCAGTCTCGAGGCTCCACCTGAACCACTTAAGGAATCAATGATGTAGAATATACAGGCTGCAGTACGACATTATATTGTCCACATCTCTTCAAGAGATTGAAATGCGACATTTACTGGAAAAAACAGATATTGAAATGAATTTTCATCATGAATCCTTGGTAGTGCAGATATGATCGATCCAATTTCAATTTATTACAAATAAGTCGTTTAATAATTATAAATTGAAACGAAGGAAGCAAGATAAAAACTTTAAAAGAGGTACTATAATTATTTCCAGCTCCTCTTACGTCTCACAAGTTTTTAAAACCAACGTTTGAAACATTCCAAATATCATTATCTATAATAGCTTTCTCGCTTTTAACAATATTCTTCCTGTTCATATGACTGTGTTTGGATAATAATTGGATAGTCTGAATATGTCACTAACACTTCAGCCCTCGGAAAATGTTAAGGGAGAATATGAGGAAGCTACTGCTGCTTAATATTCTCACTTTTTGTATTGTGCCAGCCAAACGGAGATTGGTTTGATAAAGTGTGGGTTTTTTCGAGCCCCATCGTCATTTTGAATCATGATCCTGTACAGGCGATTCATTTTCTTCCTCTCGTCAAATACTTTTGACGGTCAAATGTTTTAAGCTGTTCTACCACTTTAATTACTTCATTTTCATTACAGCTATGTCGAGGAAACGACCAACTATTACATAGAAACATACTGTAGATACCTCTTTCGCTCATGCACTCAAGCAAAATAATTTATAGTATGATTAATTTCAGATTTTCTTGACTGAGCTAAGTATTGATTCAATTTTAGGTTGTTTCAAAAACATCTTCACATTCATGCACCCGGCAAATTTTCAAATATAATCCAAATTTCAACCACAGCATGAATTGACCTACAATTTACAAAGAAAATCATCCGAATGTAAAAGAAAACCACTTTTAAAGGTGTGATAAATTTTTTGGTCTTTGGTTTTTTTTGACGATATATCACTTTCTATAAAAAAACTAACTAACGCTTAACAACTGGACTCTTGATTCTTAATAGCATTTGTAATTTATTCAAATTCCTAGCATATTTGAAAAAAATATTCACGAAAAGAGACACAAACAAAAAAAATATTCTAAAAATCAAAAATTTATATGAACGAAACATTTTCTTATCAATCTAATCAATATAAGATATGAGGCTACATGAACTTAATCTTTATAACTCAAAATTAACTCGGTTTATTATTCTCTTCCTTATTCAACCAAAAATTTAAATTAACAAATGGAAGGAAAACGACGGTACGTAAATATGAAAAAGAATGCAAGCAGCCTATTCAGAAAAACTACATAGTGACCGGCAACCATTCCCAGGAAGACTGTTTAGATAATAACAAGATACTTACGCTTGGTCCTGGAAGTGTGACATCCTTTGGGTAAGTTTTTGTTATCCCTTCTCCTTTTCATAGGGATCACAAACATACTTTCAAATTGAAGAAACAGCGTTTTTTTCTATCAAAAGTTTTCAAGTTCTCAATTCAAAATATAGTAAGTATGCAAATTGAATGTACAGAGTGGGAGACTAAAAATGAGGTTGAAATTGCCGATCTAAGGTCCTTCCACGCTTACAACTTCTTCTTTTGTGATATATTCTCAAATTTCAACAACTTTTTCATAGTATAACATTTTTCCATGGAATGGCTTATTAAGTGTGTCAATTTTTTGTACACGAAGAGATAGAGATAATGCACTTCCATCAACGGCAAGCATCCACTGGCATCAGTAGCAGTTTATACAAAGTATTTGCTGTAGTAGAAGCTGTGATGAGATTGTTATTGGCAAAAGGAACTGAAACGCACTCCAGACCATACGGAACGATACGTTATTTGAGGAGCAGATACTTGGAATCCCTAATCTTCTGTTACGTGTCGTACCGGACAAGTCTGCGCATCTACATTTATTTGCATAGATTTTATTCCATTCGTTTTTCGACGTGTAATATGAGGCAAGTAAGTGACAGGAATAGCACACCGGACCAAAACCTTGTCTGCAAATTTTGCTCTCGATTTGTATTCCATTCCATTTGGTCCCTTTGATCAGAATGAGACATACTGAACTCCTTAATAATGATTTTCTTGTGGATGTAGTCATACTGCTCTGAAACATATTGAGTATTCCCTAGCTGGGAGATGCGCGGACTTTTTAGTCAGCATACCACATTTGTTTTTTCGCCGGCACCACCTTAGCCTCCTGGGCTTATTGTGGATACTTCTAGTGTTTTGACTACAGCCTATCCAGCCAATCCGTTCTCTGTATTAGCTCATACAGGCTCTTTGCTGGTTGGTTGTAGAAGTCTTCTGGAGTCATTTGGGGTCTTCCATACAATTTCTTCCTCCTGTAGTCCAGCGTCTCACAGTTGCATAGTATATGCAGAGCTGTTTCGGTATCGTTTTCACATCTTCTGCATGTAAGGTCTCCGTTATACAGCCCTATTTTGTTCAGGTGCTCCTTTGTGGGAAAGTGTCCTGTAAGTAGCCCCGTTATGGTGCGTAGTTTGTTCCTGCTCATTGAGAGCAGTTCTTTCGCTACTTTTTCTGATTGTTTTTTTGTTCATTTGTTTCTTTCTTTGCATTATAATTATTAGAAATGAAAACTTTAAAATCTTTCATTACGTTTTTTCACGAAAAAAAAAACATCACATGCTATTATTTTCCTTTTATTTACTTATTTTTATTAAAAAACGCTGAGTCTTTAAGAAATTCGAAAATCACTCACGTCAATTTCATCTCACTACCACAACCACCCTGTAAGTTTGACGAATAAATGGACATATCAATATAGTAGTAGTTATTATCGGCACAGAATGGACATAATTATAGCAAATTAACATTTTGTGTTGTTTAATCAACTCATATTTAGCCGCACAGTGCATATTACTATTTACAATGATTGTAAAGCATTTCACTAGTGATAATTTTGTTAGATCTCATTAGTTTTTAGATTTAGATTAATAGTTGGTTTATTTTGTAGTAAGGTAGTGATTAATAGGGATCAAAGTGTGGAATTTATCATATAAGTCGTCGTACCAAAATGAGTATAATCACAAACATGTTAATGGTGGGTTCTGAAATGTTTTTACTTTCAAATTCATGTTGCATGCTGATACATAGGAAATTATGGGACCTGGACACATGAGGAAGTTCAAGAAATCCTATCATTTTTGGTTGTCATATAACAATTTTTTGACAAACTATCTCGTAGGTGATCAATTTGGGTGTAGGTACATTAAATAAATCAATACTCAGTTTCCAGTATTGTCGTGAAAATCGTGGAAATAGTGGAAGCACAATGCTTTTTTCAAAAAAAAGCCTTGGAATGAATCAAGATATCAAAGTTGATGGAAAAACAAAGGGTAGGAAATAAGCTAAGCTTGCATACAGATTTAAGTTGAACCCAAAAATTGTATTCCACTTAAGAGTGGAAACGGACCGGTTTCATAATTATGTTGCTAATCATTATATTGTGCAGCGTTTTGTGAAAAACTGACTGCGACATTTTGCTGCAATAAAACAATGTATACAACAAAGTGTTTTCAAGTGAACAAGCACAAGTAGTACAACTCACAGTTTTAATAAGATTTTAATAACAATTAATAGCGAATGACAATGACTAACGTCTGTATTAAGTTTGCTGCGAACAAACAGTTGCTCAGCTTTGTGGCATCGTTTCGTGTTGCGAAACGTTAAGCAACGTTGCGAGGCAATGTTATATGCGGTGCGCACCAATTATATTCTGTCCTGGATGTATTGTGGAGCCTGCAATGTTGCGCTACGCAATAAAATGTTGCAGCTTGTGTGTTACCAGCTTCGAATGATAAAAATATCATTTTTATTACTGGTATAATGTGTATTTGGAGATTTTTCGAAATTAAGTGCAAACTTTTCTAAAGATCATTAACATCGTGCAAAAATTGGGAGTCTTAAGTGCTATAATTGTCGGTTTATTTCGGATGTGACGAAAGCTTTGAACCAAACTCTTATTTTGCGGGCTCAAATACGCCAATCGCAAAGACTTCAATCATGCTCGTCGTATCTGGCATTCGTTAAAACTTTTCTACGATTCAGATCCTATTTATTCTCACAATCTAAAGCATCGTATAAAAAATATAAAATTAAAATCTGTCGATATTTTGTCGCGGCCGTATTTGCAGTGTGAATGGAACCGACATCAGAAATATATTCATAGTTTCTGTTATTCAGTTGATTGTCTCAAAATCTTTCTACGGCTTTGATTGTAGAGCTCAATTTTGCAAAGCATTTACTAAATAACAACCCTCATTAGTAATTATTGTTAACATACATCATAACTGTCGTTACGAATGTGAGAATTGAATTCTCATTATCATTAATTTTTGCAAACACGAATAAACGTCCCTGGAATTAATTGCTCAGGTTGACACATTAAACAGCCATCCTAATTTATATCAATGGAGACCTTAATGAAATAAGTCCTTCAAATAAGCTCGTTACTCTCATATTGAGACTTGTTAATTTTGTAGAGTCATCCACTTTTTAACAGTTTATGAAACAATCCTTTTTTGAAATCATTTTGTTGGAAAAATCAGAAATTGAAAATGTAAGAAGCAGTAAAACATTCCAATAATATTTATTATCGTGAAAAAAATCTCATGGATGTACTTTGAAAATTCTACATAGTAAAGTGTTTCCCAGAAAGTTTTATGCGATGGATTTTTAAAAGGCTCTGAATGTCTTCGTAATCGAGTGGAAATTTTAGTGCATGACAGAATATTTATCGAAATTCACATCAATTAAAGTCAATTATAGAAAGAGAGGAGAATATTGTTCGCAAATAAAACAATCAGAAAGTGAGAATAGTATAGGTATTATACACCAAGGAGGTAGAGACTATTATTATTGACCGAGCACCAAAATTATTTCGCGAGGGGCTTTGCACGAGCGGAATAAGGTGCGAGGCTTATAAATGTCTTCATCACCTTGATTTATATACAATTTTTTCCACTACCAGCCAAATTTAATACAAAAATTAAAAATAATTCACAAACGCACAGTTTTCGATATAACATGAACGTTCTCGTTATATCATCAGTCATTTTTGGTTGGGCGCGAATTTTAAACTAATGGCATTTTTATTCAAATAATTTTATCTTGATAGGTGATTTCAGGCAGCAAATATGTTAAGGACACTCTCCTGGGTATACAAAATTATGTTGCACAAGTTTTTGTTGAACTACTATCCCTGAATTCTTAAAATATTTGAATTGGTCCATTATTGACCTAATCATATTTAATTATAATAATAATTATTAACCATTTATAAGGAAATTCAACTTCTCAGTTAACTAGAAGAATAATAATATGTGCATTTTGGTATCACCTTCAACTCCAATAGCGATCTCCTCAATCGTGCTAACTTCGGTCCTTCTATAAAGTTTCTCAAACTTATTCATTCAAACAGAAATAACAGATACGGTGGCCAATTCCGTTGAATACTAAGTAGGTCACCAATGGTGATGCTGCATATAAGCAAATTTAATCATTCCACTAGTTGTTGTAACTGCAGAACCTACCCCAGTTTTTTAAGAGGAAGTGAGTTGATCAGGAAGAGGTCTAAGAAAGAGGAAAGCGTTTCAGGTATATGTTATGATGATGTACGTGTACATGGGTGGAAGCGATTTGACGATACCTCAGTATCGTCAAATCGCAGTCGATTAGTTGAGTAGTGATTGTAGCCTCATGGAGATTAAAGTATAGGCTATTTATGGGGCTAAAGTGGAAAGTACCTACACAATAGTGCCATATTTTTATATTCAACATTTTATATATATTTTCCACAATACCACGGTTCCATAGAAATCAGATGATAACGTACAATTACAGACTAGCATTGTTATCCAATGCTACTATGCTACTGAATGCCACTATGGAGCTAAAGTTTCATGGTATACATTTTATACAGGGAGGTCCGTAAGTAATGGGCCAAAGTGAAGTGAAAGAATCTTGACCTAAAAATATAACAATCTGACGCAACTTCATTCAATAAAATATTGATGATAAAAAAGATAGAGGTTGGCAAAGTTGGGATGTCAAAAATGTTTTTTCTCTGTAAATTAAAAGATTTTTAATTATACAAACGTAAAAATGCGGAGATAGTGGCTTTAGGGCCTGGTAAATCATAATATGTTATCCATTTCGATGTATTTTCAGAAGGGTGTCACAAAAGCTATGTAATTGGTATAACTTTGCGATTAACTTATTTATCCTTAACGGTATCCTTTTTTCATTGGAGAATATTAAAACTGCATCATCTTTGCGGCAAAAAGGTATACGTATAATTAGTCTGGTTTTCAAGATATTCGCATTTTTGAACTCCCCTTCATAATTTTCATTTCATTTATCAGCACAAAAATAATAATGTTAGTAGGCCCTAATGTCAGGAAATTCATTATCAGCTATAATATAGCAAGAACATTGATAATTTGCAATAATTTCGACATAACTTTCCTCATGGATTTTGCTTTGAGGTAACAACCCCCTGCCTTCGGAGTCGGCTTGTTACCAAGCAATACGCTTTCGAAATATATGACAATATTCCAGCAAATTATTAATAGTCCATGGAATTGGTACATCTTACCTTACATGAAATAAGGTAGTTCTGATTTTTTTATATGTTGCATATGATGAAGTGGTGATAACAAATCCAAATTTTCGACCTCCAAAGCCCTCCGGATCATTGTTAAATATCTCAAAAACCTTCAATTTTTTCAACTTTTTTCAGGTTTTGCCAATTTTAACCACCAGGAACTAATATTACGGCAAAAATAGCTATATACAATCTTAAAGCAAACAAAATTTGCAAGAAAACGAGACTAATTTCGTCCTTGTAGGTTGAATAGTTTTTGAGTAATGGCAGTTGAAACTTGTGCAAAATTTCCAAAATACATTTTTTTTTAGATTTTGTCGGTTTTAACCATCAAGAAACTATTTTACGAGAAAGTTATCATAACAATAATGGAGAAGGGCTTATCTTTCAAACAAAATGACACTAGTCTCGTTCAACTAGACCTAATAGTTTTTGAGATACAGATGTCCAAAGCTAATGAGATTAGTAATTAACGAAATAAGTGTTATAATTAAAAAAACACGTTGTAGTAAATACAAATTTACTATTCAAAGTTTTTTCATAATATGAAATATATTCAGAACCTATGCACTACTTGCTTATGTATTTTATTATATATATTAGTTATTTTTGAAAATCTTCGACGGACCAGGCTGATCCTCTAAATCCACAGCACTTCTTTTGAGGGCAGCTTGCTGTGTCAACACTTCTTCATCATCATGTGGATTTAAATCGTCTTCTGACGATGGATCGTCGATAAGTGGCTCATCAATGTCGTCAATAATGTCTGGTATGTTATCGCAAGATTGACCGCTGCAGTGGTTACAAACAGCCGAGCATTTGAGTCCTGCTTTTCTACAACCGCAGTTGTTGGTACAACCTTTCTTGCAGTTGCAGGAAATCATATTTAGCAGGGGTTGAGGAGCTGGTGGTTTCGTCATCAGTTGCGGAATGAGGCCTTGTTCACTTCGAATCCAATCCCAATCAAGAGGATTCTTCTCGTTTCCCAGCCCCTTCTGTACCTGTAAAAAAAAACAACTGAGAATCATATCTCGCGAAAATCTATAGTGACTGATAGACGATATGATATAAAATATATTCTTTACCTGTTGGTAAGTACGCAGAGAGTGAAATATTGCAGCATCCCTTGTCGGAAGCAACCTGGCGAGGTTCATTTTAGAATTAGCTGCCACTCTTATAAACAACTGGAAGCGAAGGTCATTGATATTTTGGGACTTACTATTGCCTCTATATAGCGAAACGAGAAAGCTCTCTCCTGTTTCTGCGACCTGCGTAGGTGTGGAATTGGGGCTCAGAAAAATTTCAGCGTTTTGTTCCAGGTGCCGTTGTTTTTTCAGTTTCGATAGAAATTTCATTTTCCCTTGTCCAAAAAGGGCGGATGTTGTGTCACAACCACTGAACGCATGCAGAAACAAGGCTAGTCCGGGTTGTGCTCGGTATGTGAATGAAGTTGACGAGTATCTGATATCCGGGATTTTACCTCTCCCACATTTTTCGAATATGATTCTCTTTAATCGGTTTGCTGAATGAGTGTGGTTCCCTACATCTCGCGACAAACCACAAAGTAGAACCAACAGATCAATATCCTCGCCGGCGATCTTCTCTAGGTCGTAGGCAGGGGACATGGAAATGGCTGTGGTTACTATTAACCGGTCAGCATCTTCCTCTGCCATTAGGGTTACAATTTTGTCCCTCTTTAGATGCACCTTCAGCATGTCGATAAGTCTAACCTTGTTCCTGTCGTTTAATAAAAACTTCTCTTGAGGGGTCCTCTCAGGAGAGGACGTTGTTCTAGTTTTACGAAGACGTTCCGAGCTTTTGGTATTTTTTTCTGATGCGTCAGGTGAGTATCCATCAAAAACCACTGTTACGTTTGACCCGTATCGATTTTTCAAGTATATGACATACCTGGTAGACCAGTGCCGAAGCCTTCAAAAACAGTAAAAAGTGAAAAAAAATAATAGTAGGATAAAACCCATTAGGAAAGGAGGGGAATATGATATAATTGAGGAAAAAAATGAATTACGGGCGATCCGAGTTCGGGAAGTGGGAGGGGGTGGGTTTTCAAGGGTAAAAAATGGTTTATCTCGATTTCCGGCAAAACTACAAGTCTTACGAAAAAAAGTTGAATGGCAAAGTTGTGAGTAATAAAAAGCTCTACAACTTTCGTATTCACAATTTTTACACATAACCTCAAAATTTATGTGAAAAACTCAAATAACCAAGTTTTTAGTTTTTTATTTTCATCTTTTTCAAAAAAAATATTTTTTTTACGAAATTTTGTGAAAACTTACCTTATTATGTCCCAAATACACTGTAATTTATTTGATTGGAAATATAATCTTTTTTCACCCTATTTTGACTTAATATCAAAAAAGCACCCTAATTTTAAATCAAAAATTCTCGCGTCAAAATATCAGCTTTTTTCAAAAAGTCGGTGGGCTTTTTGTTCGTTGAAATCTCTACTTTCTGATAGTCTGAAAAAAATATACATCTCCATGGTAAATGTTCTCAGAAAATGCAAAAAATCAAAAGACTCAAATTTGAAGTTTTTTTTTAATCACTATATACTATATCACTATATACATGTAAATCGTACTATTGAATTTAGATAGTTCACTTTGAATACATTATAATAATTTTAAAAACGTTAATCTTGATTTTTATAAATACACTATCTTGAATTCTAATCACCTATCCGTTAATTTTTCTTTCTTTGGTGGCACTTCTTCATCGTTAGACTCGACAAACCTTTCCAACTCTAGTTGATCTTCGAAATCTTCAAGACCATCACTTTTTTCGTCTCCAATGTCTCCAATCTGCATTGGTTCTTTATCCACAATTTCATCTGAATCATTTACTTCTTCGTTGGTTTTTACTTCCATATTGGAGCAATTTTCAGAACCATGACAAATTTTACATAAATTTGTGAATTTTAAACCATGTTTTCGGCAGCCACATTCCAAACTGTTACACCCAGCTTCACAGCGACAGCAAATAGCTTTGAGCAATACTTCTGGAATTAAATCCTTTTCTGTAAATTTGGTCATAATGCCACGCTGATGTTTCTTCCAGCTTCTATCTGTTGTTGTCAATTCGTTGCCTAACCAAGTTTGAAGCTGATAATATGCCCTGTAACAATTCTGTTCTGCTGCTCCTTGAGTGAGAGAGAGGTTTGCCAAAATTTAATTTTTGCCAATTGATTTTTTTGAAACCTTAATTGAATCAGTGTAATTTTTTCATTTTTACATTTATAAATAGACTTGATTAATTGTAATCCATTTTTTAGGTTACGTTACTTTAGTGTATTTCGATTTGCAATTTTTTCGTCTATCAATGTAACATGGAATCTTACGTTTTTTGAGTAATTGAAGTGTGAATTTTAATAAATAGCTCAAAATTGTACATAGTGATTAAAAAAAAGGTAGAACGTGTCGCGGGACACACGGTAGAAACTTTAGTTCCTTTTAAGCAAAAGTTATGTGATACATCTGACGTTATAGATAAACAATTTACATATTCTTTGGTGGTTGAGTAGTAAGCACACCAGACTCTCACGCGGTAAACCCGAGTTCGATTCTCCGCGAGGAATTTTTTTTTATTGTTAATTTTATTTTTAAATAATCATTCTGCTTGATATTAATAACGACAACAGGTAGACGTTTGAAATATTCAGCAGAATATTCATTATTGTAGATAATGGTACAGTACCCTCCTTGAGGGACGACTGGCAACATCTACTTATAACAGCATCGTATATTTAAAAAAAGGAAACCGTATCACTATACAAATTGGACATTCGTTTACCGCAAAATTAGTGGAAACATAAAATTGAATTGTTAAATTTTTAATTTGAATTTATATTACAGTTTATAGAAATTTTAATTTTCTAGATTTTTTCCTAAGTGGGTCGTAGAAAAAATATGCTGCTCGACTCGTGTGGATTGTCCATATCGCACTTGAACGATTGAGCACTCCGCCTACGGCGTCGTGCTCCATCTTCGTCCTCGTGCGATATGGCCATCATATCCACACTAGTTGCACAAACTACAATTTCTTTCAAAATATGCCCTTTTACATTTAAAAACTACCTGCCAAATATCAAATCAATTTATCCATCCATTTTAAAGTTATCGAATTAAAACATTCAAGTTTTCAAAATTTCAACACCCTGTATTTCGAAAAGTAGCTAGACCCCTTAATCGCGCAAAAAAATTATGGAAATAATAGTAAAAATTAATCCGAACAAATTCAAGTAGATCACTAGCACTGCGAATACCAGCTTTGCATAGAATTTCAATATAGCATCGGTGGTTCAGTGGTTAGAATGCTCGCATTGCACGCGGGTGGCCCGGGTTCGAATCCGGGTAGGGGCATATCTATTTATTATTATGAATCGCTGCTTCGTAAACGAGAGAGAGACTAAGGATGCACAAGCAAGCAAAAGCAAGGCACATAACGAAGCAATGTAACATAACGTAGCGTAACGTAACGCGTAACGGTCAGATCTTTCGCGTCGCGACCCCTGGTCGCTCAAACATAACCTGGCGTAAAGAACTAAAGTTCCAAAAAACTTTTGAGTCTTTTGATTTTTTGCATTTTCTGAGAACATTCACCATGGAGATGTATATTTTTTTTCAGACTGTCAGAAAGTAGAGATTTCAACGAACAAAAAGCCCACCGACTTTTTGAAAAAAGCTGATATTTTGACGCGAGAATTTTCGATTTAAAATTAGGGTGCTTTATTGATATTAAGTCAAAATAGGGTGAAAAAAGATTATATTTCAAATCAAATAAATTACAGTGTATTTGGGACATAATAAGATAAGTTTTCACAAAATTTCGTAAAAAAAATATTTTTTTTGAAAAAGATAAAAATAAAAAACTAAAAACTTGGTTATTTGAGTTTTTCACATACATTTTGAGGTTATGTGTAAAAATTGTGAATACAAAAGTTGTAGAGCTTTTTATTACTCACAACTTTGCCATTCAACTTTTTTTCGTAGGACTTGTAGTTTTGCCAGAAATCGAGATAAACCATTTTTTACCCTTAAAAACTCACCCCTTCCCACTTCCCGAACTCGGATCGCCCGTAATTTATTTTTTTCTTCGATTATATCATATTCCCCTCCTTCTCTAATGGGTTTGATCCTACTATTATTTTTTTTTTGTTTCAAAAATTATCGACCCTGGTCTATAGAGGCGATTTCCCCACACACATTCCGAGGCCACACATAACTCAGAAAATATTCAACCTACAAGGACCAAGTTAGTCTCGTTTTCTTGAAAATTTTGTTTGCTTCAAGATTGTATATAGCTATTTTTGCCGTAATATAATTCTTGGTGGTTAAAATTGGCAAAACCTGAAAAAAGTTGAAAAAATTGAAGGTTTTTGAGATATTTCACAATGATCCGGAGGGCTTCGGAGATCGAAAATTTGGATTTGTTATCACCACTTCATCATATACAACATATAAAAAAATCAGAACTACCTTATTTCATGCAAGGCAGCACCCCTCTTTTAGTACGATTTCCATGGACTCTAATGTTCTTGCTATAATATAGCTGATAATAAATTTTCATCAGCGCCTACTATCATTATCATTTTTGTGCTAATAAATGAAATGAAAACAATGAAGGGGAGCTTAAAAATGCAAATATCTCGAGAAACAGTAACTCTTAAGACTAATTATAAGTATACCTTTTTGTCGCAAAATGCTGCAGTTTTAATATTTTCCAATAAAGAAAGGGATACCGTTATTGATGAATAACTTAATCGCACAGTTACACCAACAACATAGCGTTTTTGGTGCACTCTAGAAAAAATATCGAAATGGATAACATATTATGATTTCCCATGCCCTAAAACCCCTATCTCCAAATTTGTACGTTAGTGTATCAAAAATCTTTCAATCCACCGAGAAAAACATTTTTTGCATTCCAGCTTTGCCACCCTGTATCTTTTTTATCATCAATATTTTATTAAATGAAGTTGCGTCAGATCTTTTTAGGCCAAGAATCTTTCATTTTACTTTGGTTCATTACTTACGGACCACCCTGTATAAAAACAATTTTTTTTCATTACCATTCAATATAATGCTTCCAGTAGAATCTTCTGTTGCTTTTCTCATTTGAGAATGAAATAATCCATACTCCCTCCAGGTAGGTAAACGGCATAAACAAACTTCTTGTTATTACGTTATATTACATCACAGTTCTTGCTTGTTATTTGGTAAACTCGATTGAAATTCTAATTTAACAGCGATAGAACAAACAAACAATAATTAAATCTTTAAACAACAATATCCAAACAATAATATATAAAGTTGGTTTTGTTATTGTTTATCCAAGAAGAGGGTAAGTTGCAATTCGACAATTCGAATTAGTGCAGCGTGTTCTCTCTATAAGAAAATACACTTAGTTTGTGTACGAATCCATCCGATGAGATAGTCGCGTTAATTTGGTTTTGGTATTTTAGCTTAAATTGTACGGATAGGGATATAATCAGGATTGTGTATACGATGCATAAAAAGACTTTGGTACAAGTATTTCCTTCTGAAAAAAGTGAAATTAATCAATTTAAAAGCTTTGGGATTTAAAAATTAGATAATTTCAAGAAAGTTTAGACATAAATATTTGCTTTAAAATTGATTACAATTTATAAAAACTCATTAGAATAACAAATCTGGATATTCAAAATTGAACAAATCAGAAGTTTATCAATAAATATGTGATAATGACAACTGTGTCAAAATTTATATCTGTAAAGCTTCCAGAAATTTCAAATCTAGAATTTCAGATCACAAATGTAGCTATGACAACAAAAAAAATGGACTTAATTGTAACAACAATTGATAGTGTGTAGAATTGTCATCTCAACTACTCGAATCTACCATTTATTTGTAGCTCTGTGACTATAAATAGCAAAAAGAATCGGACCTAGAACTGAGCCTTGTGGTACACTGCTACTTGAAACTGTTAATTATCGAACATAAACATATTTTGTTTTTGGAATCACCTGGATATAAAGTATAAACGAAAATCTACGAAGGGTAAATTTAAAACAATTCACATTATTTGAATGGGAAATTGTATTTCCAAACGTATGTAACTGTCAAATTAAACAAAGCACATTAAACTCGACATCCGAGACTGTCTGAAATGCATCCAACAATCCCTATGAGACTCAAACATTCAAAATCGCCGTTTCTAATTCTAATAAAGTTGAAGGTGTGAATATTAAATTGTATATTAGGTAAATAGAGACGATCCAATTTGAATATATATTAGATAGTAATAAATGAGAGATTTTTTAGTGCCGATATGCGGTACATATTCAAATTCATAAATTAGATGGTATTTGAAATGAAGGCTTGTGAAAACTACATAACTTAACGCATATTCAATTGATTCCAGTGTGAACCACAGAAGATATTTCAGTATGAAGATTTTCAAACAGATAATAAAAAATACCATTACATCGTCCTATTCTAGTGAGGTCTAGGAAGGTTTTGTCTGACTGTTTCAGATATTAGGTTCAATCGGTATCTTAATGATGGATTTGCTAAATCTAGCTCTCTTTACACGCTTAGTCCTAAACTGAGATGTCAAATTCGTCAAATTCACAAGAAGGAAAATGGAACGCGGCATCAACCAATGAGAGGCCAAACAGCCTTGTGTATGACTGGTTGCATAGCTATGTTAGAGCTGTTAGTAATTTGTGGTGATAAATAATTCATTTTATAACATTCACTTTATAATAAATAAAGTAAAGATTGGGGTTCGGGCTACTCACCTACGTATTGACGCCACCGCAGTTATACATAAATTTATTTACTTCCCCTTCTCGAAAAAATATCAGATAATTTGTATTTCACATATTCTTTCCCCTTGCCCTTTTTGAACCGACTTTTCTATAGTTTACGTTTATTTAGTTGAGGTGTTGTTGTGTGGAAATTCAATTCAAAAATCGCAGTTTTGACTGGAGCTAGACATTATTCATTCAAGTTTATATTTTGTTGAAAAGTTGACGTAGAACCACAGAATACACCCGCCAAACAAGAAACGAAAGCCGGCGTAAATCCTTTGATGTTTTGGCGGCAAAATTCCGTGACCTTCAAACTGACGTTGACAGATAACAGATCAGTTACACTCAGAAAATTGTTCAAAAAATGTAAATTAAATGTTAACTACACGCAAAAAAGTGAAACCAAAGAATCTCAAATAATAATTATTTATTTTTATGACTTGTTTCGACAAAGTTTTAATTGTTCAACTCAATTTATGAATTGTTTAAGTAAATTTAACAGCTCAACAAATATTGTGAAAAATATATAAATATAAGTTTTAGCTTCTGTTTTTGGAGTAGGTACCATCCATTATTAAAAATAACGAGCTATTGTTTAACCGAATGATCCTTATTTTCTATATTGTTATCGAAATTATATGTGTAGGTATGTTTTTATGTAGCACTATATGCAGGATAGGGTGAGTCTAAAAACCAATACAATAATAATAGATTATATATTGATAATATCAGTTTAGAATAGAAAGAATTTCAGTAAATGATGTTAAAAAATTACAATAGGTATGGTGCTTGAATATAAAATTTTTATTATTTATATATTTAAAAGTTACACTTCACCAGATTCTGGATTAAATTTTACACCCAGAGAAAATGTACTGTAATCCGTGACAACGAAGTTATAAAAAAGAAGCGATAGCGCACTTATCTCCATAGATACCTATCGAAGTTTTGTTGTGTTTTTCAAATATTATCATCCATCACTTGAATGACAGCCACGAATTGCACAAGTTTTCGGCCCCATGACTAATAAATGTAATTTTGTAATAGATAGGTATTTACGTAATTAGTTATGAAAAGAGCGATACTGTTCAACAAGCGTAATATTTGCCAAAACGAGCGCTAGCGAGTTCTGCAAATTACGCGTGTTGAGCAATGTCACTCTATTCATACGTACAACGTTTTATCTAATTCCGCGCTTTCATAATATTCAATATAATCTTCAATTACAATGATAATATCAAAGTGGAATCAAATGGTGTTAGAAGTATTGTTACTGTGATGTATTTACCCAGAAAATTGACTTACTTTAAATAACTGTGTCCTGAATAATAGTTTCAATGTTTATAAATCTCAAAATACTATTGAATTAGAATAATGGGTTAATTGTCAGTTTAAATAATAAAATAATTGTCAGTTTTGACAGAACCTACTTAATTAATAAATTATTCTTCGAAACTCATGTGGTATCTCTATGTTGAAACTGAAACAGTTTCGTAAAGTTTTTACATAACTACTTTTCATAACTGATATATGAAGGTTATGGAAAATGTAACGTTACCTAACGTCAAGGAGTGACTTAAAGTGTCACATTTGATAGCGGAATTAGATAAACAAATTTTATCCTTCAAACCACAAAAAAATATGTGAATAATCAAAAAGCTTACAACAACAAAAATTCTTTGGTAAACAATAAAATCACATGTCATTGACAGATAACGGGCTTAAAATGGCGACTGTTAGACATGCGCACTCAGAAAATGGATTGTAAAATAGCACAAGCTTCCCTTCTTCTTGGAATGGTTTATTCTGTGGTAGAACTGCTTTTTGAATCACACACAAAAACAACGGATGGTTATTATAAATGGTACAAAAAAGTGTAAGGTTAGGAACACAGGCTGAAGTATGACATTTCAGTTTAGTAGATATCGCAGAATAATAATTATTCGAACGCTCTATAAAGTTTTTGAAAATATTTTCCAGAGACATTGACCGTTCAACTAAGAAGTAACAACTACTTGCCGGGCAATAGGCTCCGACGGATATTGAATTACACTTCAAAGTTAAACGGGTTTGGCATATCTACAAGATATTTTGAAACCAACCATTTCGGTTTGCAATTAGAAGGGACAACATAACTTGTAGACCGGTTTCATCAGTACAGGGTATATGTTCTCCGTCCGCGAGCTAAAAGCCTAATCACGGACTATAACACAACAAAATCACAACCAATACATGCCTTCCAGTAACGGAAGTGTGGGAGTTGTGATAGTAGCGACATCTTCACCTCCGACCGCAAACCAAAATTCGAGAAATCTGACAACGATACATGTGGTATAAAAACAATAAAGTATTATTACAATTTAGTACTACGCTTGGCAACGTCGGTAAAGAGAGCCGGATGTTTATTTTCGATGACAACCTACAACAGCTCATTTCTTTAAAGGACCTAATCAAATGATCACGTTCACGGCAATAGAATAGAGCGTTTCCCAAAAATCATTCCTCTATTTTACTCTACTGCTGGTCCCTCAAGATCATAATTGCGTATTCTGTAATATCAAGGATGCCAGATCTCTTGACCAATAATAAAACTAAGTTTTTTTTATAGACACAATGCGCGTACCTATTATCTGTCAATTAGGTTTAAATTTGTCATTCTCCATCATATACAAATGTTATATTATAATAAAAAGCGAGAAAGTGGTTCTTTTTTCAGTTATTTTCTATTTTCACGATGATAATAGAAACTCATTTTTTGTATAATAAATACTGAAGCCGTCGATATTAACGTACAGGTGGTTGAAAGAACTCCAGGAAAGTATAATAGCATAAGAAAAATCGAATACACGCTCCAAATAACCAAATTATGGAATGCTTTAATTACAGTTTCAGTTTCGGTAGTTGAAGACGATAACTTGATTATAGAAACGTGCGTTATTGGTATCAGAATCATCCACTCATCTAATTAACTAATTATATCAGTAAAAACTACCCAAAAGCAACTGGCGACTGAATATGTGGTTGATTAAAGGTTATAGTCTAAGATCGGGCATCAATATTATGCAGGGATCTGTTTCATTGATAAAACCCAATGCAAATTTGTTGCTTTTGTACAAATGGTTGCGATTTCTTTTATTTTCAACAAAAGGATGCCAATTTTTCATTAAAAAAACTGCCATGTCTATTAAGATGCATTTTGACTATTAGGTATTCTATACAAAGGGACATTGGCAATCCCCATTAAAGTGAAGTAAGTTAACATCAATTTCATGAACATTCTGTATATTGGCATTTCAAGAGAAGCAATACGCACTCTGGCGGCTCTAATGTAAACTAGTTTCTTCCACATTGTTTTCTAACCACAGCTTTGTTATGTTGGTTTACCATTGATTTTTATTAATTTAGTATTTTTTTTTAAACCGTTTTCATTTGATCTTCTTCGTTATTGTTATATTTCACTAGTTGTTAGTGTTAGTAGGTAAATTGTCTTTTTAGAGGCAAAGCAACCACTCAGACACTGAAAAGAAAAAATAACTTCATAGATTTCACGAGGGAAATGAAAATTGGATAGTAGACTCTCAATAACCTACGTGGTTAGAGGAAAAAGCTTAAATGTGTTTACATCGGCCACTACCTCCTGCTTTGCAAGAACAAAAATTTGCACAATTTCCATGTACCCGTCTGTACCTTATTTTAAGTTCTCCATTCACTCAATGAGGCTTGAATTGCAATGCGTTTGTCTGAAGACAGAGAGCACACCCTTTTGTCATTGAAAATTTCCATTCAGTTTTTCTATATAATATTATATGGACTGCATTGAGCACAGGGCCGCGCCTAGCTTCAAATGCGCCCCTGGGCAAGGAAGAAAAATGCGCCCTCCCCTCAAAATATATACTCTCTTTTTTTGTATAATTATGTATTCCCCTGTGGTGATGCGAAATAAAAATTAAATAATGACAATAAAGGAAAATTCTAATACTAAAAATTTAAATGTTGAAAAAATTAAGTGTCTAGGCGGCGCCCCAAGGTACTCAGCTCCCATGGACATTGCCCATCCTGCCCTTATGGACGGCGCGGGCCTGATTGAGGACCTCTTAATTTTCCACTACACACAAAGAACTTTCGTTCCCTTCAAAATATACCTCATAAACTCCTTAATTTTGGTTGGGCCATTTGTCTTTGTTTGTGAGAAGACGATTGAAGTATGTTATCACTAGATTTGCTCTAATTCTGTACCAAACTAACACCTTAACATTAATCCTTACAGCAATAATTATTATGTCTACATGAACAATAATAAGAGAAAAGGTAAAAGTCATCAGAATCACAGTTTAAACAACGTTCAAAGGGCCTAAACTACGCTTCAAATACGCTAAACACAAGATAAACAAAGTAAACAATGTAATCGATATGGAATAAAAAGTAAGGTTATGAATTAATGTGGTAGAAAGTACTTCATCTATCCCCGCCGGTAGCGCTGCAAGCTTAATTTGAAATCCCAATTGTGATTGATTAATTTGGATCGATTGCATTCTATGAGTTTCTCAAATAAATTATATGTTATATGCAGGAAAATAAGTGACAGGGGCTTTGTTAATTTGAATAAAACATCCAGTATGTTATTATTTTTTCGGATTCCACGTTCAATTCAACCTGAAATTTATCTTTTTTGGAAATATTAATTTTTTCAATGAAAAATTGACAGGTGCAGGTGTCGAGGTTAACGGAAATTGCAGCCATTTGCTTAAATGCAACCCGGAAGTAACGCTTCACATTTAAATTAATCATCCACTTGCATAAGGTTATACAAAAACAAACAGATACCTGTAAAATTCTGCATCCGGATCTCTTACTATAACAAATAACGTTTTTTTCATCAAAAATAAATCATGGTTCCCAGAATTTTATTTTTTGAGTACAATGTGTGTCGTTGTATTTTATTTTTGTTTCTATTTGATTGATTGTTATTTTTTTCACGTTTATATTTGTCTAGTGTTGCACAGTGTAGTGATGTACTGTAAGTAGAAATTAATATTGTACTGTTTTCATCATTATGCATCTTAGCTCTCATTTTCATTCGTTTAATAGCGTTGCTTTTGTTGCTCAATATTTTTATGAATCGTTCAGATTATGCAAAAAAATATATAATCGAACCCCAAATAGTTTATTCTATTTTTGCGCGTGTCCTGAGTAGGATCGTTAGAAACTATGGGATTATCATATTTATGCTGATTGATATTTAGGTGAATCATTGCGATACTATCAACAATACTCTATTTGATTGAATGCGCTCCAATTTAAAATGTAATATGGGTACGTTTTTCTATATTTTCGAAAACCTCAAGAAGCTAGGCAATGAAACAATGAAACTCAAGTTTTTCCACAACTTCCGCAATCAATTTTGTTAGAATCCCTGAAAATACTATGGAAATGACTACAATTGATACTCGCATGACAGGTATGAGATTCAAGTGAAGCTCGTTTCCACAAAACTGATTTTGTATAATTCCAGTGTTTTTTTTTTGGCATAAGGCGTGGATCCATGCAGCCAGGAAAACTGTTGTTATATTAGCCACAAACTAGAGAAACTACAGAAAAATTAAATAACATATTTTTGTTTGGAGCTGCTTTGATTGCATCTTCACTACATATGCTCACATCTCTTTGTTGTTAATTCAAAACAAGAAACAACAGCATAACCCTACCTTTTATTCGGGGTTGGGAGGATGTAAAACAAGCAGAACTACTGCTGGTCATTCAGAAATGTACGAACTATAGTCTGCACGATCCCAAGAAAAACCGCATGTAAACAAAGACCACGCGTGATCTATTCTAATTCGGTTGCGTATTGGACGACTCGCATCAAAATGTCAGCAGTAGGGGAACAAAATACGCCCTGTTTACAGGAATCATGGAATCATGACTATTGTTCGGGAAATATAAAAATGGTTGAGGTCACGTGAGCAGAAATTAGAGAAAGTCTCTTGGAATAAATAGCATCGATTCCAACTGTTTATAGCCGCCAAATTTCAAAAATGCCATGTGAAGAGTTTTCGAGATACTGGACGGTAAAAAATTGGAGTTGAGAATTTAAATTGGAAATCATAAAATTAATGATCAGTTTCCTGATGTATGTTTTAGTTAATGTGTATCTCCTTATTTCAGTTACCTATTTATATGCACTGAAAGTTCTAACCCAAAAAATCTTTGTCAGTGCTAGGACATTTCGCACACGTGATATACCTGTTGACACCATTTTATTATGAGGATTTTTCTTATGGCGTGGTTGAGAATTATATATTCGTTACGATCAAAATAAGTCATTTTGACAGGTTCTGAATGATTTTTTCCACCACTTGCCTATCCGAAATTTCAATTCCTATTTCAAAGAGGAGTTGAAACCATCGATGAAAAATGCTTGCTAAATAACAATAATATCCACCTTTGCTCACACTTTCCCAACAAACTTATTGTTCAATTGAAACCCATCTTTGGTCCAGGAAAAATTTATTGACAAGTACAGTAACAAATAACTACCACTACAATCGAGGCACATATCCCACTGTTTCACCAACCGATGTATACTTATAGAATTCTTGTGGCTGCTGCTGGAAGAATTCTTTCACAGCGTTTTGTACTTCTGCGTCCGACTGAAAACGGTTACCTTTTAACGCCTTTTTTAGTGGCTCAAAGATGTGAAAATCGCAAGTCGATAAATCGGGACTATAGGGTGGATGCTCTAATATCCTCCATTTCTTTCGTTGCAGATTTTGCTTCACTACGTTGGCAACATGAGGCCGAGCATTATCACATTTGACGGATTGTTAACAACAAACGCCATTTCAAAGTCACAATACTTAAAATCGCTGTCAAATATAAACGAAATAAACAGATCAGTGTGACGTTTGCATACACTACTAATGTAGGAAAACGTCAGTTCAATGATTACAATTGTTTCCAAGGCTAACCTGACCAAAGATGGGTTTCAATTGAACAAGCTGTGTATAAAGCCTTACTGTCTCCATATTTCTCATTTATTTATACATTTTAATGCTTCAGTTGTATTTTTTTACAATCTTTATATACTTCTTCTGTATTCCCAGTATCTTTTTGTATTGCTTCCTTTGGTAGTATTTCATAAAAAAGTATGTTAACTAACTGATTTCAAGTATACTATTGCCTTGGTCATTGACAATTAACCTCGAAACTTATTTAAACACTTGAAATTCTCCTTGTTAAAACTGGTTTTTGATATGCAGCTATTTTTTTATCATTTTCTCACATCAATGTCCACAAACAAAGCACAACAAAACTCGTAAAGTGAATCGATCCAACCACAAAAACAAAACTGTTAACTGAGGTTTGCTTTGAAGCAATTCAGTTGCACACTTTCAGGCTACATGATGAAAATATCGTTCAAATTAGATTAATACAGTATGTTTATGACACTTCTATTCAAAATAATAAATAATAAGTCGTCCAAGATGAAAAATTATTAGAGCTTTCAAGTAGGTTAACAAATATATTGAGTAATGTTAGCATCTAGGGAAAAGGCAAACTTACCACGTAAAGTAGGAAACAATATTCAATTAAAGTATTCAATGCTCTTACTTTTTTCCGTAACTTTAAATCTTTTTACGTAATCTGAATGGTTGACTGGAAAATCCGTGTGACTAAATAATAAAATGTATTTGTATATTTACTTTAGTTTCAAAAAAGTTAAATAGGGCGATGGACAAGTTTAAAAGAAGTTGGGAATATGAGCACTAGTTTAATCTTTCTAAATTGAACTGTAGCAGCTTATTGCAATTCCGGTGGCAGCCTGAGATTTTTTCTTGTGTCCCGACCAAATAAGCCATGAGTGGAAAAAGTACTCTGATTTTATATAGTCTGAAAAAGCTTCAAGTGCAGCTGATGATTTGATCAACCATTTCTCTGCTTTGAGAATTGACAGATGGGCGTTGTCTAATAAACATGGAAGAAAGTAGAAAATGTTTTGATATCATACATAAGTATATGTAGATAGTGATTCATAACTATTGGAACATGTGCTAAGGGCGAATTATTTTTACCAAAGAATAGAGCCTTAATTTTTTTTCATTATTTGCTAAGAATTCTACTGTTGACACAAAAGCATAACTTTGAAGCTTCAAACAAGGAACATCATTTTTTGTATTATTTCACATCTTGTCACAGAGGCGCCGCGTGAATGATTATGGTGATAAAATCTCATTTTGACAAAACTTTTTAGTGATTTTGATTGAAAAATATGAAAAGTACGTCATTTCTAAGTAAAATGTATTTTTTTAAAAACGATAATTTCATCCTTTTTCGAGAAATATGCGATTACTCGAAGTATAAGAAAGAGATTTCAAGTAACAGACAATGAAAAAAATTGAAATGTAAGCAGAATTGTAAATAATTTAACATAAAAAAGCGAACTCTAATCCAATATTTCACTTCTATACCTTTTTAGGCTTATGATGAATATTATTCTGCCCCTGCGGTTTAAATAAATCAGATTTTTTTCACCCATGGGGGGCTAGATATCCTCGTATCTGATTCTCCATCATCAGAAAAAACCACACAAATACAAAAAGTAAAATCACAATAAAATCAAATTTGAATAATGCGAGTTAATGAAACAATGCAACAGTGTAAAATTATTGAGCTACCTCACGAATGGATTTGCTGAACCCCCCACTTTCAAATTTTTCACGGCGCATAGTCACCTTATTTCACCAGATATCTGTTCTACTTGTTCCAAGTTTGAAGTTTGTGGAAAACGGGATTTTTTGTTCAAATACTGATATCTTAAATACCTCATCAAAAAAAGTCTATCAGCCCTAGTGAAAATACTTTTTTGAAACAATATGTTCATGATACTAAATGTGAAATATGCTATTATAACGTTTCACTGTATACTATTAAATTCTGCTTTGTTGTTAGCCGTGCCGATTCTCAAAGGGTGCTCTTTAGACCATCGAATCACATGGGAGCCGGAGGGGCGGCGCAGTTTCCGTAAGTAGCATCATATTTCTTCCATTCTATGAATGGATTAATACATGTTATGCCGTCAAGTTACAAACAGCAATAGCTATTTGTGTATTAAGAGCGGAAAGTGATACTTTGCCGCTTGAGGCAATCTGCCGAAAGCTGCAACGCACTTTATGCTCGAATTGCACACAAGATTTTTTCTACGATCACCTTATTTTTAAACAAATTATTAAAAGAAACATGAAAAGTACACTTTATTAGAATGTGATGTTGAAAACATGTAACAATTATTGTTTTTCGTATTTACCTCTGGATTTAGTTGGCAGAAGATTAAGAGTAATATTTTTAGCAAAATCTGCTATATCTGGAGGTGTGCTTGAACATTCACTGTCACTATCCATTTTTCAAATAGCCATTTATAAACAGACAACTTTTTTATAAACTAAAAATGAAATAATGACGTTTCATTAATTCCATAGTCTACTATTTTCACAAAATAGTAGGTAGGTACTTGAATATGCAATCACTGTTGCATCTAGGTGTATAATGCATTGCCTACCTTCTGACTGTTATATTTCTACTAGGTAAACTTGTCCGTATAAATCAATACTATGAAAATAAGAATCTGCAAAAACGGTCAAGAAAATTGTCAATCTTAACAACGTTATATTTGTAATGAGTTGTAAATATTAATTTTTATCTTGAACTAAGAAATAAATCCTTCACTGTAGTATTGAATCAAAATAATATCAATGTATGAGGATTAAATTATTTTATAATTTCAATAAAATTAAGCATATAAAATATACACCTCCATCTATTTGTTGGTAGCGTAACCTGCAGCGTTGCAAATCCAGTAACTTGTATAAATTGTAGATGACAGTCAAATTATATAGGAATATTTATTAATTTCGTTCGAAATATCTTCAAATATTAATATTTCAACTAAAATATTCGGACTGCTCTACATTTTGTTTTAATATATCTATTATTTACTACCTTTCTTTAGTTTATTGTAAATGAAAACAGGCGAGCGGAAAAGTACGCTCTAGAGCGTAAATAATGTCAATTATGACAGATCCCGGAAAACATCAACTTTGCGGTTAGATTTGAGTGTGCAAAAGTCTACTTTGGGTAGTGATCGTAGGAAAAATATATTATTTTATCATTTCTACCGTGCAGCAATTTTTATACTTACAAATGCACCTTCTGAGTCAGGGAGTTTTTTTTTTTAATTTAATAATCTGTTTCCACCAGGTTGGTAGCCATTTTATTAATAGCGAAATGGGACTAATAATGATGAGGTATTCTAAAGGGATAATAATGTTCTGATAATTCTTTTACAAAGTACTGGGATTATTTTGCGGGAAATGATAATACGGTGACGACAAAGAATGTTCATTATGATAATTAGGCGGGAGTTAAGAGAGTAGCCTTTGATATAAAATAATACCTTGATATTGTCATTTTTCAGCGACCACAAAATGCAGCAATTGAAAAGAATGGGAGTAGGATCATCTGTTGAAGAAGACCAATCTCAATCAGGTATAAAATAAACTTCTATTAAATAAACTGTTTTTACAGGATTTGTATCGATCATCATTTGTTACCAAGTTGCTTTAATTAATAAAATATAGGGAGATGTTGGCTTCACTAAATAATCTATTTATACACAAAATTTCAAAATAGTATTTTTTGAAGGCAAATATCGTTTACATTGAAGCATTCCGTATATTTTCATCCCATATTTTTTTCCTTGAGCCTTAGTTATTTTCTAAAAGTTTTCCAATCACTGGTTTTGGAACGTTCCTCAATTAATTTCTTTACATATATCCGTTCTACAATTTTTGGCATGTGTGCCCTGTGACTCTATTTTTGCAAGCTTTCCAATTTTTCTCAATACCCTTCTATTCAGATCAGCTTGACGTTATTCCGATTCCAGGTTTTCGATGCAGTTTAGTAGTCCTTAATGTTGGAATTCTGAGAATTTACCTATAAGCTACAGAATTTGTTTAGGATATAGGATCTGTAACTTGAACCTTTACAGATTTGTTAAATTTGCTATTATGGAACCATATCTGTAAGAGTCATAGTTACAGATCTTTACCTTATAGGTTTCAACTTCACTTATGTTCATAATGTCGAAATTCTAACCTCAAAACCATTAAAAGTATTCAACAGCTGTGTGTGTACCGACCTGGTAAACCTTAATACTAATTGATATTTCTACAATTTGTAATAAAAGAATATGGCGTAAGTAAACTACTGACATAATAAATTTAACATGTTATTTATTTATTTAAATATACGTATTTTGCAGAACACAATGTGTAAAAAGAAAAAGAACCAAAAATACGTCTCCAGGAGCAATTGGAGTTATACCACATATTATAAAGAGAACAGATACGAATCCCGGTAAAACATCAAACGATTTTCAGCTCCGTCGTCAATGACCTTGGACCTTTACTCGGTATGGCCGCGATGTTGCCAGTTTAAAATATTTTTTGAATTTCTTACCAAATTGCAGTGTTGACTCGGGGACAATAACAATTTCTAGTGCCGGATCTAGTTTTTTTTGAAAGTTTCCACTAAATCTTCAAAACTGCGCCATAAATTAAACAAATAATCATAATCGAATATATATTCATGTATTTATTAAATACCTATATGTACATTCCTAGGATTTGTTATAAATAGTTATTACTCTTGGGAGATTGATCAATAAATACATTATTAGATAACACAAATAATTACAAAAATCAACCAAATCTTAAAGAACAAATAATTCTTGATTTATTTATTATCAAAGGGAATACAATATACACCTATGCATTTTGATAATAATTTGTAGCACCAAAGTTAATATCAAAAACTTTAAAATTTCTTTTATCATAGGCCGGGATATTAAATTAAATACTCTCATCCCTTGGAAATCGAAAGAACTTTATTTTTCTTTCCGAATAAAATTTATTTGGACAGTCTCTGTATGAACAATACACTCCGCCGTGATGTTTATCAATTTTATAAGAATAATAATCTATACCACTATATTTTCATAGTTAATATTACAACAACGAACGATCGATTAGTCAAATAACACAATTAATATCGCCGATTGAATACCTTCAAACAATGAAGCAAACAAAATGGCGTTATGAATTTTGAGCACAGATTACAAGTGATTTTGAGCATGTTTTGACTTTTTGATTATGTTAGGTTAGGTTAGCCGTCACCGTTATTGTGCATGGTTGCCAAGGATGTCGTTTGTGAAAAAAGTATATTATATCTATGGTATATTTTTTATACATTATAATCTATTTAATTGTATAATTTCTTTAATGTTAATAAAATTGATTTAAAACAAGTAATTATCGAATATTTGTATTTGTATAACTATCACACTTGAATAAATGCTTATAAAATATTTGACCTATGATCGTAAGCTCAAGGAAATATTATGCAAATTGACAACCCTGTTGACAAATTTCGCGAAGCAGCCCGAACGAAGTGACATAACACGATGGATATGTCCTTTTTACTGTTCTCTGTCAAGCTTTCGTATCTGTTCTTTTTATAATCTGTGGTTATACTTACAATTTTTTGAAAATGATCACATCTCCGCAGTAATACTTTAAACCCTTTTTTAGATCCCAATTATTTAATACAAAAGTGGGAAGAGCTAGTGGCGCAATTGAAGGCGCAATTATTTAAATTAAAACTAAAAACTATACAACTTCTTAGCTAATAATCCACGAAAAATGATAATATTAATAAAACAACGCTCTGTACCACACCCTGTACTGCTTACAGTGACAGATGTCCAGCCCGTAAATATTTACGAATCTGTAAGGAATCTGAAGTAACTACTACTACTACTACTACTACAGATGTTCTCAGAATTCCACCATCAGTTATTTTCTAAAAGTTTTGCATACACTTGTTTTAAAACGTTCCTTGATAAATGTCTTCACATATTTCCTTACTATAGTTTTTGGCATACCAGAATAGCTCGTGTCGTGGCTCAGGCTGTGTACCCTGTGACCCTATTTTTGCAAGCTTTTCAATGTTTCTCAATACCCTGCTATTCAGATCAGCTTGACATTATTCCGCTTCGAAGTTCTCGATGCAGTTTACTAGTCCTTTTGCCCGAGATTACCTGGCCGTCTGACAAGATATGTATTTTCTGGCTTGCTTCTGACTTATTATAGTGAATTCATTGGCATTCCTTCACACGTATAATTGACACTTCCCAATAACTTTCGAAGAAATATCGTCTGGTTGTGTCATACGTTATTATGCTTAGCTGTTCCTTGGACGCTAGTACTAGTGCTTAGAATGTTTAGCGGGTTTTTTAGTATTTGTATTCCTCGTCTTCCATGTCCCAATATAACAAAGTGTGGGGAAAATAGTCTCTGAGTTCGTAGATATTTGAGGTTAATAACTTCTGGGTTGTGCGGTTACAATTACAACCATGCAGATGCAACCATACTATTTATCGTTCCAACCTTTAAATGAGTTGAATAATAATGATTGAATTATAAAAAAACGTAAGAAAGCTTCCATTATTCGAGATATTACCATGAATGATATTTTCTCTAAACGTAATTTGAATATTTGTTTTTACAAAGGCGAAGAAGAAAATTTCTCGTTTGTAGACCTACAGCATAATAGTTTGAAACTTCCAGAGAAAAAGGGCATCCTGAAGAAGCACGACTACGGTATGTTATTGATGGGAGACGGGAAAGAAAACTGGGTGAATAGTGTGCAAAATGACGAGATTTTAAGTCAAGTCGATATTTCGGAATTAACCAGTGGTGCCGAAGTTGAGAGAACTTTAAAGACTTTAAATGGATATCACGAAGATATTATCAAAGCGTTAAGGAATGCTGCTTCACATAGGTTTGTATATCAATTTTCACTTATTTATTCAACAATAATTATTTTTAGGTACCCAACTATGACATTATTATCGTTTTTGCTTTGTTCATTATCTCGACATTTTCCAGCATGACAAATCTAGCTGTGGATGCCTAAAAATTCTTGAGATAGTTATTTATGTATTAGAAGCGAAACGTGATCCATTATTGCTTGAGAGTAATGGTGATTACTCGAAAGCAATAATGTAACGTTTTTGCTCGTATTACATACATTTTTTTACAATCACTTAATTGTAACTTTTAGAAACAAATATGAAGTAGAATATGTCAATTCAAATATGTTTCAAACTTTTATATCTGTCACTGTCAATACAATTGTGTTTGTTATGGGCAACGAGCGTTTTGCCATTTTTTACGCTCGGCAAGCGTAAAGCAACTCTCCTCAGGAAACGTCAACTTTTCGTTGTCAATGGCAAGCGAATAAGCCTACTTTTCAATGTGATTTTAGGAAAAGTTATATTTGGAAGACTAAGTTATTTTAAAACATCCCAAATATTATTATTTATCATTTTTAAACAATGTCAAAAAGTCCAAAGGGCCAAAATGATACCATTTGACCATAATGTACGATTCAACCTTTGGCAATATCGCTAATTATTCTTCTTTAACTTCTTAACGCTACCATTTGGATGTGAATTAAATTGTACATATCAAAAAATTTACAGAGGTACCTCCACGCCTAGCGGTAGTACCAGCGCTCTAAGCGAAGAATTGCTAAGGAGAAGTATAGCACAAGTGGCAGAAAGCTACTCGGATTACAAAAGAAGCGGTAGTAAAGAAGATATTTGCGAACCATCGGTAAGTCAAAATAATTTTATCAATTTCAACCTTTCGAAGTGTGGACATGATTCAGAAAAAATAGAACGTTAAGAACTTGTAATTCATAGTGGTAGATAGTAACGTATAGTTAACAAAATATTTTATAGCAAACTGATTTTTTGAAGGCCTACATAGTATTCATACCAAAGGTAATTTTCTCTAAAGTGGTCACTATACTATCTTTAGAAGCACTAGACGATTGGCTTAACGAAGCACTATCATTATTTCCAAATACACATCAACATTATGCTAAATAAATGTAACGGATGAATAATGAATATAATGAAAACGTCAGAATACTATATTCTTCAACAAGTGCAGAATGATGGCTATTATTCACGCGAATGAAGTGAATAATAGCCATTATACACAAGTGAAATACTATACTTTCTCCACGACTAAAAAGAAGAAACTTCCAGAGTGAGGATCGAACCTCGATCGTCCGCGCCATAGTCAACCACCACTAGGCTATAGAGTATATTTATAAAAATGTAAAGAGTAAATACATATACGTAACTCATTTTCAATCGGAACCCTTACATTTATTAATGAAATTAATTCCGGGAGGCGTACATATTCACTATCGCTACTATTGTCCATTTTTGTCTCTTATAATACGTGAAATTATGTATTTTGACGTTTCCAACGACGCGCTGTCAGAAGCGATTTGCGTTCTTAGTTATTTCACGTTTTAAAGAGACGATCTGATTTATTCATTTTCATTCATTTTAGCGTGAATTCTGAAAATAATAGAATGTGATTGGCTAACGAGAGTGAATTCTTTTTATTATTCACTGGTGTGGAGAATTTATATCATTATGCAGTTAATATGTAAAAATAATTTGTGCGTTATTATTTAGTCGTGGAGAAAAAAATTTCATAATATATTAAATTCATTTTACTGGAAGTTCCAAATTGCAGCAAATAGATTTATAGATCTACTGTTTTCATTCCATGAAATCCTGTCAATCTTAATAGTGTTAAACACTTTTGACAGTAGCTTTTGCATGTGCATGCATACATTCAGTTCATCTTCTCTATCCGAGCTTCACAATCGTTTACTAACAAGGTTGTCATCTTCTTTATTACAGAACCTATATAAAGTTGCTTCATCTGTTAGACTTATTACACTTCCTTATACAGTGTACTGTGACCCATTTTGTTTGGAAGCACCCCTGTAAAATCCGCATTACTCAACCGATTTTGATTTAATTTTTTTTGTTGGATTCAATATCAAAAACAGTATTTTGGAACAAATTTTCATAGCTTAATTACTATTTTATAGGTATATTTGAGAAAAAAAATGTCTAATGTACTTTTGTCTTTTTTGGCAAAGAAAAATATTAATTAAACTATGAAAATATATGCCAAAATACTGTTTTTGATACTGGATTTAACAAGAAAAATTAAAACAAAATCGGTCGAAAAATGCCGATTTTACTTTACTACCAAATAAAATGGGTCACACTGTATGACAGTGTTCTTAATTGAATATTTTTCATCATTTTTTCTGTAAATTCTTGCTCCTTTTTGTTTTGATTGGTGAATCTATCAATATTATATTAGCTCCATATTGTCGATGAAGGTAAAATGTTTCAGAGGCAATCATATGCTTTCTTGGTTGACAGAGACTAGTGACTGCTTTCTGATTAAGTTGTTCTATAGTTTTTTTTTGGACCACAACAGTTCTTATTCGCATATTCAATCAAAATTGCCAGTAGAACAGTTCAATAGTCATCAGCTTTCGACTTGTCTAATGCCATTTTTCTTCTCTAATTTCAACTATTTAAAAATATGAAATTTTTGAGGATTCACTAGGGTTTTAGGATACTATTTTTTTTTAAATCATCTCTCTAATTTATGGAACATGAAACAATCGTGGAAATATATTTTTCTCTGCGACAGGTGGTGATAGAACAGGAAGACGAAGACGACGACGAGGTTCCACCTTGCGGACCGATCCGCATCCGAAATTTGGAAGATCTCATTCGGCAACTCGAGCATCATTCGCGTCATATGAGCCCGAGCGGTTCCGAAGATATAAGAATGTCAGAAACCGAAACTGATCGACATTATCGACAAGAATCCTCCTCGGCTTGTAGCGAGAGTTCCCATCAATCGCACCGGGATTCACGCTTCGTTTATGGTCGTTACAGGTAAAACATAACTTGAATTGAATAAATATATACTTTGGCAAGTTTATCTGATGCCGTTAAAGGAATGCAGTCGAAAACATTCGATATTGCTACGTTTAACTATGGAAAAGCTAAAGTGCTAGATATGTAGTGATAATAATTAGAAAAGGGACTTTTTATTATTAGCAATATCAACAATATGATTAAACGTTAATTCTTTAATGTGCTTGTTTCCTTGGATTTTTTCTATTAACGTTATTTTTTCAATTTATGAATATTAAAAGATGAGCACTTTTCCAAATTTCTTACGGGCTTCTTCAAGTTCTGGCAGCGTTGTACGAAAACCATAATTACCACACCCTCCGAATTACATAATTGGTGATTTTCATCGAAAGCTGACTTCTTATTGGCAAGCGCGTGTGTGTGTTCTTCCCTCTCACTTCATCAATAGTTGACTGATATTAATTCCTCCAGTGGCGTTGGCATTGTCAGTTACCTTTGTATTTTCAATTTTACTTGGTAAAATAGGTACCGTACGCCATTTGTACGTTTATGACATAATTGCCTCGCCTCTTACCAATTCCCCATAGTTTCAGATAAACTTGTCAAACTATACATAATCATTTTTTTTGTATGGTTAAATAGGCAGCCATCGACCAGGCTACCTTATCCTCATCCCCATAGTCATCATCAAGTCGAGGAGGAGAGTATATACGAAACCGCAGACCACGAAAGAGGAGTACCGTGTGGCGATACTCCTGACAGTGAAAGGTAATGAACTACTGTAGTATATATTTAACAACCTACCTACTAGGAAAGTAACTGCATAAATTGTCTGGAGCCAACATTGAAATTCAGATTAATCTATTTCTCTATCGCAAATACTGCTACTGGTGGTATCAGCTGATTCAGATGTTGGCTTCATGGGAATGATATGCGTTATCGATCTAGTACTGGAAAAAACTTTGCTACCAACTTATATTGGTAGTACTGTTACTCTTCCTATTTTCTAGTGATGAATTTATTCAAGCTCAGCAGCAACTAGCCCGGTGGGCCAGTGAAGATACGATGGGGGGTCAACCAGGTCCCAGCGGCGGCAGCGTAGGCGTAAGCAATACCGTACCACGAGAGTACTACCCTTCTCCGAGCAGTTCGACGAGCGAAGAACCACCAAGTATTGCTCGAGCGCCAGCACCGACGCCGGGAGGTCATGTCCCTCATCCTGATCATGCAACTATCCACAGGCCGAAGAGGTACCCCGAATATAAACACTGATAGTGACTTCCGAGCGCCTTCGAGGCGCTGTACTCACGTAGGCCCGACCTTGACCTAGCCACGTATACGCCCGCGAGGTATATCGACCACCGGCCGAATCTGTCGTTACCGAGACGAGTAGGCGCTCAAATCGCGGATACTGTTATTTAAATAATTCAATAGTGATGCTTTCATTAAAACTCATTAGGTTGTGAATAATTTGAAATTTTCTCCACCAATATTATTTATTTCTTCAAAAGTATGTAAAAATGTGAGGGGTTATTGCGAAATTATAACATTTGAATAAAAAAGGCTGTATCCGAATATATTCCATTTATTAGTTGAAGAATATTTTGAACTTCAAACTTTGAACTTGTACGCTCAAGTCCCAAAAAAATGTGCACCTTAGAACCAAGCTTGAGTCCTAAGGGCAGGCAAAGGGGGCAAATGTGTATAAATCCTGCCTTATTTTGGAATATATTCAAAGTTTATGAACCTAGGATGGACCTTTTTTAATTTGTTTTATTGAAAAATCATCTGCATCGAGACAAAAATAGAGTTGTGTTTGTATTTCTATAAATTTTTAATTTGGTTGGTGATAATGAATAAATATTTAGCGACTTTCCAGCATCGTTAGATGAACAGCCAATATTTTTTCCAACCAATTTGAAAATTCCCAAAAATTTTAATAACTACAATTTGGCTTATAGGAGAAAACTTTCAAATTTTTCCCATTGATATTGATACAATTCTCAAAATCTATTTGTTTCACAAGTTCCAATCTCGATTTATCAAAGTCCAGTGAATATTTTGTATTGTCTTTAGTCGAGTTGTGACTGTTTTTGACAGCATCACTACTGCATACGTGGATGGAAATGATAATAATTGTTCACAATAAAATTATTAGGCTGTTAAAATACACTTTTTGTGCTTTTTACCACGCACTTTTTACTAAATTGATATTCGTATTAAATATTCAGTTAATATATCCAAAAAAGTGTTCTTTGTTGACGCGAAAAATTCGGCTAGGATACGTTGTTGGTAACGATTTATCCGAATTTTAGGGTCAGCCAAAATATCATATTAGTGACATCTTAAATGAACTACATTCAATATGAATAAAAACAGCATTAGTACATTTAATAGCAAAACGTTACTCAGAAACCTTCATTTTCATATACATATACACCACCAAAAACACCAAAATCTTCATCTTCATGGGAACAGGCTTCTTCTTATTCAGATTACTTCATATTATTATCTTTATTCGCATATACTCTTTTAATTCCGGCATGCTTTTTCATAATTTGTTAGGTTGGGTAAATCATTCAGATGCTTTGTTGATTGATTATATACTTTTTGGACTGTGGGTACTCGGGCTTGTGCCTATATATGTTGGGGATGACCTTAAAGATCTATTGGTCATGATGAAAACCTCGGAAACTAGTAGTTCCTACGTTCCTATTTCCTGGAGAAATCTCAGGATATCCGCATACGTCATCGTAGTTAAGTGCTCTAACCAGCAGTCTTCCATTTTGTAGTTCATTTCACAAGTATGTGAATGGCGGCTTCACATGAAATATTTAAAATGCCCATTCAGACCGCAGTGTCCTGTAAGGACTTCTGTCAAAACTACAAACCTCCAATCATGCTTTGGCTCAGACATTCATTCCGTCTCTACCTTCGCTCGTGCTTTAGAACCCACAGGCATTTACATTCCATTTTACACCCAATTACACAGAAACTCAGTACTTCAATGGCTCTTTGACTATCTGACATGATCATAATCTTCCGCCGTCTATAACTTTGATCAAAATTGAATTGGACATACTTCCAAATGATGTGAATTTTCGCTTGAAAGATTCTTTTGGCTTTCCCAAATCCTCAGAGTGATTGGTTCCTGGCTCGTACACTCCTATCCCAATCCCGTCTTTTGCTTCTGAGCCATCTGAATGACATTCATTTACGTTGCTAATTTTTCCGCCATACCATCCTGTTGATGCTCTAGGATTCCTGAAAACCTTCATGGCCGCCGTTAGGCATGATTTCATTGCATCTTTAAAGCATAAACAGGCTTGTTTATGAACAATAATAATAACACAATTTCAAGCATTTCATAACAGAATATTCTTTTGTATATCCGGATTTTTCTAACTATTATAGATCAATGGAGATTCTAACACTTTGTATATTTATCGATAATTGTCAAGATGAAGTCAATGGGCAATTTTATATAATATTTGATTGAACACCAAATTTAAAAATACTATACAACACATCATTACTTACCATTACCTGCAATGAAAATTATTCGGTTTTAAATATCTCCATCCTTATTATTTTTTCTTATGTAGTTGACAGTTCACAGTATTTTTTCAATTATAACATATAGTTGAATCAGAATTTCAATAAACTTGATTTGTTATTCATAGGAATTAAACCACAATCATTTGTAATGTAATAATTTTATTTTCAACGTACCGGTTTTAAGGATAATGTAAAAAAACCCTAGTTAAAACGAAACAAAAAATGAATATACCTGCCGCAATAATGGACGGGAAATACTTTATCGAAAAGTAGCAAACCCTGCTAGTTAATCCTCAAGGTATGGTCAGACTAGTCAAACACAGTTACTTATGCTGCGCCGTTTTTGGTGGTATGGCTGCAAAAATTTCCTATAAAAAGCCAAAAGTAGCATCCTGCAGTCAGTTTTTCACAGCTGCCTGGCAAACTTACAACTCTGAGAAAAGGTTGACCTTGTATTCACACTAGATACACTGTTTTTGAAAGTAGAAATAAACTAAGGGCTACTTCTGTTTTATTTTCTATTCCTTCACCTTTCCTTCTATAGGATTTTTACGATAAAAGACGATGATGTCATTTTTAGTTATTCTCCTGCTTATTATGATAAATATTAATGCACCAATCATAAATACAATTTATCTGCAACAGCCAGGGCAATTTACAGCTTAGGGGTTGGCAAAACTTCAAGACGTTGTCAAAGCAGCTGGTAAAATTCCCCAGTTTGTTTTGACGTTTATTGACATTATACTTACAAGTTTTGGTGCTTTTAAATTTATTGTTTCTCTAAGATTAAAAAACAGTTATTCTCATAGCTAATCTACAGTGTGTAGTTAATAAAATGCCTAAGCTGAATGGTTAATGTCAAGAGATAGTAACACATCTTTGTTAAGCTATTTTGAACGAGAATGCCTAAATGGGGGCCCGCTTCTCCCGCTTACTGCTGTAAGAGACGTAAATAATAGTATTCCCTAATTGTATTTATTATTATGTCAATCTAACATAAAATTGACTTTTCTAGTTTTCGTCAAGTGAAGAAAAAGAACTACAGCTTGGCAACATCACAATGTTTTGTTTTGCAACGTCATCGTCTTTTTATCGTAAATAAACCATAGTAGGTATTGTTTAATTGAATATAAATACTGCGTGATTCAAGAAATGTGAATGATGTTTATTATTAACTACAGGTACTGTGTTATTGACTGTCCTAGCTGTTAAATAGACAAAGAGAAGACGCTGGTGTCGATAGAATAGCAGAATTTGATTAAAAGACTAGGTAAAAGAAGAGAAAGTTGTGGTGGAATTACTCACACTCAGAGAATAAGGTGGAAGTGTTTTTTGAAAGCTTTTTGTGATTGACACCTGAAGACTTTGAGTATTTACTAAGGTTGATTCCCAGGTGAATGCAGCCATGCTGTAGCGTTAAAAGTTTCACATACTTTTGCTGGTATCAATTCTGCTCACACTTCGCTATACTTTGTGCTGCCCGCAGTAAAGGTATACTGCGCACAACCCACCTTGTTATCTTTGGTGTTGCTCGCGTTAGGATTCAAAAAGTAGCGGAGTTTTTGAAAGTAGCAATGTATGACCTTATCTCAAGGTAGTGAGAAGTTGACATAATAACTCTGGCAATTATCTAATAGGCTTCTAACAACTAACAGATGTCAACTACATAAAAATAATTAAGTTATTGGATATCTTTGAAGCCGTTTAACTTTCAATGGAACACTTCCCATATTTTTTATCGAAAATATCATCACTATAAATATTCTCACTTTGCAGAATAGGTTAATTAACAAAAAATTACACGAAGACATCAATCAAAACGATAGAGCATATATTATATTAATTATACGGTATTTTATAAAAAATGAAAATTATAGAGCGCTCAATTCGTCTCGTAGATATTAGAATAACGTATTCGATTTCGAACAAGATTAGCACTTTGTATATATTTAGGTTGTTAAAAAAATAAAGGTGCCCAGTTGTAGAATGAGTGTTGATTAAAATAAAATCAAATTCTAAATTAGTTTGGACAGAAAGATTGTTAACAGAGGAGCTTATTGGTGTTTGAAACAAGAAACAAAAATGTTCAGTTTTTTATTATTAAGTGTGAGTGGACATGTAATCCAAGAATAAAAATTCTCATTTTTGATGTATTTCCTATATATTCCACAGATTTTATTTACTTTGCTTGTTTCAAGAAACAAATTTCAATATCAGATCTTCCTTTTCCACTTCTCCAACTCCTTTTTATCACATAAAGAAGATAGTACCTACATAATTAGAAATACATCTCATGATAATAATATTTAACGTTTGCACACGAAATTCTTGTTCAAAATTCTACAATTAAATGTGTAATCATGAAACTTTGGTTGGTAATAGTCGCTGTCAAGTGTCATACCAATGAATTATTTTTTATTTTGTCTAGAACCACAGAGCTAAACACTAGTTTCATGGTCAGATGCGATTTGATAGGAATCTTGATAAACTAATAAGGTAGGAAACCAAATAGTTATCATCAAAACAAAATGGTTGATTATTTATGAAATGTTTTAGTACAAAAGTACAATGACGCATAACGTTTAAAATGTAAACTTTTTCGTTATCAGTTTGTATTATGCATGTGGAATTCGGCACTGATTAAGAAACTCGTGTCTCACTATGACAATTGACAGAATATGACAGTAATTTTGGTTGATTGGGTATTTTTGCTTTCATTGTTTTGATACCGGATATTTGGAGAAGTGGAAATAATACGGAAAATGAGTATTAATAATTCACCTTGAAACACAATAATTTATATAATTGGAAGTTTGTCCAAAAATATTTTTTCAGTAAAAATGAGGAATTTTATTAGGAGCTTAAAATATACCGAACAAATCGATTGTATTGAAATCGATAGGATCCTCTGTTAAAGACCGGCCCTTAAGCAGGGCCAATCAGTTCGAAATTGTTGCGTGCCAAAAGAATTTGAGTCAAGACTGATCTAATCAACCTCGCTTGCCGGTAAGGAACGAACGTTAGTGCGTGTGTTAATAAAAAAGTGTTAAGTGTTACGCAGTCGAACTATCGACTGACTTTATAGTTGTTGACAAAAATAATAAACAATTATTGATGGTCGCGAACGATGCGCGAAACTAGAGGATTCAAACCATTCCATATATACTATATAACAATATGTGATACGCGTGTCATGCCATAGCACATTCGAAGAAGATGTAAATAGCTAGCTTTTATAAATATTGAGGAACGTTTAATACTGAAAATATAATACAATATAAACTATAAACCATTCTGTTACTTTAACTAATAACAGTTTTCATTATTCATGGAAACCCGCAAATTTTTCAATCTAGAAGCAAACAACTGAATTCAAATATACATGAACAAATTTATCATTTTCAATATAGAAGAAGCAGTTGATTCTAAATGCAGTTGTGAACAGCAAATTACAAACTGCTCACTTCCAATATAGTCATGAGCAGCTGATTTTCTGCACTGAATTGACTAGATCGTGTAAGACCTTGTGAAATTAGCTGATTTCATATCCATTGTAGGTACTCCAGTTCATTTGAAATCTAATGGCGTGGATTTGATTTCAAATATAAGAACAGTCCGCTGTATTTAAATCTAGTGGAAACAGGCAACTCCAAATTTTATGGTTAACTGCTTATTTAAAACATAGAGGTGAACAGCTTACTTCCAATCCAGTCATGAACAGCTAATCTCAAACTATAACATGATTAGATCTTTCGAAATAAGAACAGCTGATTTCAAATTTTGTTGGAGACAAACTAAACTGCTCTTTTCCAATATAATCATAAGCACGATTTCATTCAGAAAACGACTAGCTCATGTTAAATATTTAAAAATCAGCTAATCCAATGGGCACCAGTTCATTAAATTTGAAGTCTAGTGGTGCAGAGCTGATTTAAAATATGACAACAAACAATTGATTCCTACACAATCTATTCATGAACAGCTGATCTCAAAGTACGATCATAGGAGCTTTTTCATGTGTTGTACTTTTTGAATAAAATTATAATTTTTGGAAAAATGTCGAATCAGTGTAGATAACATTTTAAATATGGGTAATACCAAATTTTATCAGACCATTTGACGTCTAATAGACGTCAAAATAATGACGTCTCATGTCACATAATGTGACGTACTTTATAGGTCATATATTGGTCCGAGACGTCGTGGACCAAATATGACGAAAAATCAACGTCAATATGTCGTCATCTCAGGTCACTTTGCTACCTGGGATAACTAGTTCACGTGAAATTCAGTAATAACAGATGTTTTGATATTTAGTAATCTCCAGTTCATTTGGAACCTTGCGTCGAATAACTGACTTCAAATATAGTAACGAGCGGCTGATTCTAAAGCTTAAAGCTGCTAATTCAGAATTTTGAAGTGAACAGCTGATTTTTAATCTGATCACAGCAGTCTCGAAACGAATTGATTTAAAATGTAGAACAACAAACCTCTTACACCTACATTGAGTTACTAATTAGCAATTTATCTATAACCATATTTCAACAGCAGTCTCATTTTTCATTGCAATACAAAATAGATTGCTCGTGAGACGGATTGAGGAGTAGTTGTTAATAATTCTTATACTTATTTGAAATTATGTTGTTGCTGTAAAAATTAAAAGCTAACATATTTAAATGAAAATTTAGACTATTAGTAAAGGTGAATCTAGTTTTATTGAATATTTATATTCCAATTAAACGTTCCCCAAAAACGACACAAATTGATATTAAAATGTTGATATTCTTATGACTAACTCGAGTACATATGGTCCACGAAGTGTAACTCGCTATGATCGTTAAATGTTTTGTGGAAAACGATTACTTTAAGGAATGAAATTAAATGAAAGAGTGATTTTACCGTTCCAATGTATAATAAGTACAGCAAAAAAGCGGTATTCAGTAGCACTGATTCTAAATTAAAGTAATCTGGCGCTACTTGTGTGTTACATTACGATTTGTGGACGATATTTAATACGTGCGAACAAATTTTTTGTGAAATTCGCTAAATTTTTACTCGCTGTTTATCAATTTTGCTACAGTATTCATCATTTACACCGATATTTACTAAAATTTAAGATTTAGGACTGTCCCAAAAGAACAAAGTAGTTTTTTGTAATATTATGGATTGGTTAAAAATTTATATTATTCAGTATGTTTATTGGTATATGAACATTTCAGTTGCTGACCCTCTTTCAATGAGACAATCCGCTTAACAAATTGCCCGATTTCACCAACCCATGGATTCCTCAGTTATATAAATAATTATAATTGGATTTGGATATATTTTTGCATATAAATACTAAATTTTAACTTGTACACCGAAAAATTGGAGATCGTAGCTCAACAAATTATGAAATGTCGTTTTATTTATTTTTTGGTTCTTCTATTTTTGTTGTCCACAAACTTTTTGATAGTAAACCTGTCAATTTTACAGAGCAAGAAAAGTCAAATCTCATTTAGTATCAAAGTACACGATCTGTCTGAGTTGCTGAAGAAAGGCGTCTATATTTTGAGGTTGAGTAACTCCTGAACTTCTTAGGTATACTAGATTTCCTATTACTCTTAGTTATCACCTATCACACAAATTGTAATTATGGGAATTCTTAAATCTGACTCAGGAATGGCCACACCGAAAAAATTGACATCCTAGATCAACAAATTATGGAAAACAATGGAAACAAAAAGAAAAATAGCCAACAAACTATGTCGCTTTGTTTATATTTTTTGGTTCTTCCATTTGTGTTGTCCACAATCTCTTTGGTAGTGAACGGTTCAATTTTACAGAGAAAGAAGAGTAAAAACTCATTTAGTATCAAAATAATTGTTACACGATTTTTCTGGATTGCTGAACAAAGGCGTCTATATTTTGAGGTTGAGTATCTCCTGAATTTTTTAGGCATATTAGATTTCCTATTACTCCCAGTTATCACCTAGCACGCAAATTGCAATTATGGGAATTTTTAAATCTGACTTAGGAATGGCTACACCGAAAAAATGGGAATCATAGCTCAACAAATTATGGAACACAATGGGAACAAAAAGAAAAATAGCCACCAAACTATGTAACTTTGTTTATTTTTTGGTTCTTCTATTTTTGTTGTCCACAATTTTTTTGATAGTAAACGTGTCAATTTACGTATCAAAGTAATTGGTACACGATCTGTCTGGGTTGCTGAACAAAGGCGTCTATATTTTGAGGTTAAGTATCTCCTGAATTTTTCGGGCATATTAGATTTTCTATTACTCTTAGTTATCACCTAGCACGCAAATTGCAATTATAGTAATTCTTAAGAATTATTTAGGATTGGCACCACTTTAGGAACGGTTGGTAAAATCAGGCATAATATTTTTTCTAAATTTTTGGAAAATCTTTTTTTAACGGAGAAAGATACATGCTACAAAAACAAACATTTTGGTATTAGCAGCGAAATATTCTATTACTTATTCATGAAATATCTTATTTTAAGAGAAAGATCAATTGCGTTGAAAAATTCAGCGAGTTTTAGCATGTAAGAATTTAATCAATTAATAAATGACCTTTGCAATAATTCCATGCAAGATTATTAATTTGATTCTTATAATTAGACATTCATTTCATTACTCACGGTACGATGAAAATGTGTTCAATAACGATTGTATTGTTTTTTTATAATTGATTTTTTTATTCAAAAAACCGTATTATAAGTGTAGTGTTAGCATGAATGCACGACCATTTTGCAGTTATTAAAGATAAAGAAAGCTAAGTTATCTTCTTTGACTAGTTATGATGACGTGCGCCGAAGTAGCACATGCATAATTCTAAATTTGTGGTGTACCTACCTACGTAAATATGGCTACTCATATAATTAACAAAAAAATAATAATAATTCCGTTGCTATTTCACAATTCCAATTATTAATAAACAACAATAATTAAACTATCAAAAGCAGTGGTTCCAGAAGAAATTACAATCACCAACTTGTCACAATTCGTTTTAAATTAATATTTGTTGACTATCAATTATTTAAATATGAAGGAACTATTTTAGTCCAACGAAATGCTCTAGTTTGACTTTAAGATATTTATTACTGTATAGAAAGGAAAATAAAACGGATTTTTGGGATAAATTCACAAAAGTACGAGGTTCCACCATCAATTATCGGAATAACTCAACTATATACAAAATTTTTAATAATGATATGTTGCTTGTAGAGCTACTTGTTCAGGTATGTAGTTTTTGTGAAATATATTCTCCGGACTTCACCATTTGGTTTTCTCAATTTGATAGAATCCGGCATCCAGTGATAAGTATTTTTTCAACTTGAGCAGAAGGAAATATGCACGGATGGAGATACATCATTGGCTAAATTATTTTGAACGTATGTGCTCTTAATCTTGTTAAATACTTTGGTTCACCAGCAAATGAGCAGAAAATTGTCTGATCAACTATTTTATTTCCTTATTTGCGGTTTTCATTATAATTTCCTTCGCAGAAAAAGACGTATTCTATTATGGCTTCGAGAAAAAGTTAAGAAGTAACATTAAAATATCAATAAACTTTGATTTATTTATATTCAACTTATTTGTAGATAGAGGGACATATTTTTGTTCCCATTTCTATAACATCTATAGAAATTTTATCTTTTTTAAGCAAAATTATTGAATTCAAGTTGACCATTTTGTAATATCGTGTAGAGAGTATAAAAGTGGAAATTTCACTTATTTTTTATGTTAAGTATATGACTAGCCTAAAAATTTGAACAGTCCCGATTTTGCCTTAGTTGTAAGCAGTTTTGTTTTCGTGACCAATCAATACTCAATCTTTTCATCCAATTTCTTCGGAAGGCATTGAATGAAAATCTTATTTTGATCATGTATATACAGGATGAGTCATAGAGAACTGTACATATGTCGTAGTATAAAATTCGTAAGCAAAAACAATGTCCACATTTGAGGTGATTTAAATCACTTATACTACCTTGAAGATTAACGGAAAACCGATAAATATTTAAACAAATTTCGACTATTTGCAATTTATCAGTGACAAGCTAATTTTTCGTGAGTAGCTTCACAGCAATTATTATGGTGGCATTGAGCAGAGGTAGCAGGGATGAATGATCTCGATTTAATGGATTGTCAAAATGTTATCACTAACTGGGTTGTTTTGTTAAATCGAGACATCAAAACCTACATTATTCCAAATTTTCAACTAATTCGATTGGTATTCAGTTTTCCTCAGATTTCGTTTCACCAAAAAACACAGTTCACCATGTATATTGGTAAACAACGAGAAAAGACTCAATTTAATGTTTATTTGACATTCCAGATACGTGCCTCAATACGAGGTAGGAGTATGTACAGCTCCTCATAATTCTTTCTGTATTTATTAAGGTTGAATTATTTCCTTTTTCCCACTTTTCAGTCTGCCTTGAATAAATCTCTACAACAATAAAGCTAAAAAATGTTCATTCAAACCTTACGTGATTATCTTCAAATATTTCAAGTACATGACCATCATCAACTGAAAAATAATTACCCTGTAGGTAGTCTTACTTAGCTTACTATTCAAAATATCCTACTTACTGAAGCTATAGATTTCATTTTACATTATGTATCTACATTAAGCAAGTTGCTGTATTTTCGATATTCCTTCGGGAAAATACTTTTATATTTCCATATTAGTAATTAATAAAGGATTGTCACTATGCGTAACCGCACCAACAAGTTACATATTCTTTAATATCAATCAAGCAATGTGGTTTACATCAGTGGTTTAGTCCATGGATCTTGTATCAAATGAAATAGTTTCATGTGATCCAGATGAATCGAAGTTTTCAGTCCCGGAATACTTGAAAAACTGCTAAATCCTAGAACGTTTTTCAGCACCATGCACTACACTAGTAATAGTTATTTGTATACTAAGGCCGCAAAATGCTTTTTCGCGTTTCGAGAGAAAGATTATCGCCGAGGCCGCTCCGGCCGAGGCAAGATAATCTCGAGGTCGCGAAAACATTTCGCGGCCATAGTATACACAATATTTTTCGTGCAACCGTGAAAATTACATAATTTCAATAAACATTATGTCTCTTTAGAAAAGACAGTTAGTTTTTGGTTCGAAATACATTGTTATTGTCATATTTCAGAAATGTCAAATGCTGTAGTGGCGTTCAGTTTGCCGGCAGTCACTATGGGAACGGCCGTAAAAATTTTTGTCGGCCGTCACTCTGGGGGTAATGGATTTTGAGATGAGCCCTGCGTGATTCCGTCGCAGTATACCAGATTGCTTTCGAAAGAAATGTTACTAACCATCCTAATAAGTTCAGCGCTTCAATTTCATTCTTTGACTGTCCTCCGTTCAGGTTGTTTCGACTCCGAATCAATTAATAGTGCAGTACATATCTATACGTATATATCTACGCAACTATTTACAAGGTTAGGGCTCATCTCAAAATCCATTACCTTAACGGCCGCAAAATATCATTTTGCGGCCTCTGTTGCGGCTGCAAAATGCTTGTTTTGCGTCCGGTTGCACGAAAAGTAAATTACATTTGCAGCAACCTGAGATTAATTTTTTCCTTGTTTAACCAAGTACTTTTTAAGGGTTTAGGACTGAATATCCTGTCCAAAAATATCCTGCAAAAAAAACTCATCCCGTAATAACCCCTACCAAAAATAACCCCTCCAAAAATATCTCTTCGCATTTCACCTTGGAAAGTATTCGATGGGAGGGATGAATTGTAATGCACATCAAGTTTTTCAAGAAGGGGAAGGGAATATAATAATTGGATTAACCCTTCTTAAGCCAAGTAATAGACTTGTATCTTGGCTCAGGTTTATTTTCAGTTAAGGATATTCTTGAACAGAATTTTATTGGCTGGGGATATTTTTGGACGGGGTTTTTTTGGCAGGATATTTTTGACAGGATATTTTTGGACAGGATATTTTTGGACAGGATATTTAGTCGTGCTACCCTTTTTTTAAAATGAAGCAGTTCAAAGTATTGCAGCATTTCCAAAAAAATGAGATTTAGAATAGTATTTATATGGTTATAAAGAAAGACTTAACTTCCAACAAGCTATTTTGGTTTATCTAGACCTAACATTTCCTGAGATGCAGTGGTCCAGAGTTAATGCGGTTAGTATTTTCAAAAACTTCTGGAAATTTCTTGAAGCTTTCTCTAAAGAACTGTATGATTAACCAGGATTAATTTGCTTCTAGTCGCCAATTTCTTTTTTTTTTGAAATTGTCTATAATGACTTCTGCAGTACCATTAGTCAGTGATCCAAAAGTAGTCCTTTATTTAGAAGGTTTTCCATGGACTGTGGTCGGTGCGGCGACATGACGGTGGAGTTACGTATATTGAGAATCTCGCCTTATTGGTAAATAAATATTACGAGTGGTATGGCAGCAATTGATATTTTTGTACCGCTATCTATTGGCCATGAAAACGAACTATGCTCACTACATTTATTACGAAATCTTTCGGTGACTAACGATTTTTTATTGTAGTTCGTAAGTTTAGCTACAAATTCTATTTAGAAATAATGTTCACAGTGCCGAATAACGGCCTAAGCATTGTCGTCACGCAAAAGATGAATTCTGTTAAATTTTATGAAAAAAAAAAGGTAAGGATATATTGAATATTGAATTAACAATGATAATTGGAAATCAATATTATTTTTTAATGTATTCCAATAACTTTAGGTTCTTTTTAATGTTCAATAGTAAAATTATTTGAAATAAAAACATGATTTTGATAATAAATTGTGGTTAGTTCTCGTTATAGTGAAGTTTTAAAGAAATTGAAAATTAATTTCCGAATAATATTTCCTTATTTTTTTTGATATCATATGGTTTGACAATGGTTTTGTTTTTTCATTATTAGGAAGCGTCTGTAAACAGGAAATCACAACCTTTTTATCTAAACATTTTCTTATATTTCAACTAGCATGATAGCAGGTGTTTCATCAATAGTCTTCTGTCTTGTTCATTGTCTTTTGTTGTGTGAGTACTGCGCTACCTCTATAAGGGATGCTAACGAACTGCGAATATAGTAGAGAGATATTGCTTGTTGAAAAATGGTCTGCAGTAATTACGTTTGCGGTATTTTGCGCAGTTGACAAAATAGAACAAAACGCATCGGATTTCTGAGATTAAGGTTTTTCTTTATCATTGTGTTTATTGTTTAGATCATGGTGTAATAGAGAAGAAGGTGTGCTTCCACGGAAGACGAATTTTCGTCATGTTCTGCGACCCTTCCAAAACGCCGCCATATTGCCAATCATATGTTTAATGTTTTGAATGACTGTCATAACTATAAACTACACAACCAAATCTTGCTTGTTGTAATATCGTTCATTTTTGAAATAAATTGTTAACTCTGAACATTGGAACATTAAGTGAGTGTCTATTATTAAATAAAGATTTTGTCTCTTGTTTTCGTTTCAAATTCAGTTATTTGTCAAGCGTTTGATTTCGCGCGTTATTTTCTGATTGGTTGATTTTTCAATATGGCGGCGTTTTGGAAGTTTTTTTGTTGGTCGTGCGCGGTAACACACCTTCTTCTCTATTACACCATGGTTTAGATGGTGTTCAGTTGGTGTTGTGGTTTTCGTTTAAATATGCAAATAGTAAGGTTGTTTGGTTTTTGATTTTTTTTAAACTATAATATATACAGAAAAAGACAGGTTATGTCACTTCCTACAAAACGTAGCGCTACGTTATTAAACTATATAGTGATGGCAATAGTTCTCATTTCCAAATAAATTTTAGGTAGACCGTTATTAAAATAGCGCTACATAAATACCGCAGTGTATGCGGTATTGCAATTGGAAATATCTCTCTAGTATAATATAAGGTGGCACGATAAAATAACACAATTTAATTGTTTAAATCTTCACTATATTTGAACATTTACCCAACTTTCACTTTGAGGAGTTTCGCTAAAATAGTAGTTCCATCAAACGTGTGAAGATACAATATCCTGTAAAATAAACAGTACTGAAAATTCCAAATTGGATTTATTTTTTAGTCTGTTTAATTTAAGTGTTCAAAATATTCCAAATTTCGACGCAAACCAATCGCATGTAGAATAAGGAAACTAAAAGTTAAATTTTCAAATTGAAAGAATTATTTAAGTATTTGAAAATCCATTTTTCAATATTATTTTGGATATATTCAAAAATTAAAAAGCAAATTCATTCATTTATTCATTCAAACTAATGTATGGTACTTCCTTGATACCCAAAGATATACTCCCAATTATGTAAACAATGTATCTATACATTTTCGATATAATTTGAGTAATATATATGAAGGGGGCAATATATTTTTCGAATGACATAATAAAATCTAAAACAAAGTATGTCAAATCTAATGTTTTTATTCAATATAACAGTCTCAGTCAATCAAATTTTATGAATGAAAATTATAATTATAATTTCATGATCATATTCATATATCCTCACTCCTATTGTTTTGTTACGAGTTAAATATAAAATATTTTAAAGAAAATTTATGTTTGTATGTATTCTTTATAACTTCTAACTATACAAAATATAACCTTAAATATATTATTATTGTTACAAAATGTGAATAGTCTTTTAACAGGAATATTATTATGTCAATGTCGAAAGCAAATAAAGAAAACTAAATAGAACAAACTGCAATCTTTCACATTTTACATTTTTTGTGATAAAAAAATATAAAGCTTATTTAAATAACTTTATATTTGGATTTCCATTTTTCAAACTTAGCACTACAAATAAATGAAATACCAAATATGTTTATGTTTATTGATTTTTCAATTTATTTAATAGTGAAGTATGTATAGTTGGTTTCATTTGTTTTCAAAGAAACTCACTCCTGTAAAAAGACTATCATCAACTGCATATTATTTAACCGATATATTTTGAATAAAAAATATGTACAGTACCTTTCGAAGTCTGTGGTGGGTACTTCATACATACATCTGCATTTTTTTTTAAATAAAAATTTGTAGGTGGGGCTATTATGCTTGAACAGTTTCAATATTTAAATTTTAAGCTTGAAAAACATTTTTGAAATAACTATTTACTAATACGTGATTTTGCTCTTTAAATTATCAATTACATTTTACTTTATTTCATGATAGTAATAGAATTGAACTACACAATCTACAGTTGTTTCACGAAATGGCAGATGATAGATTTTAATCTTTTTCGTCCCATTTCAATCACATCCGTAATTTTGTTTCATACATAATAAATAAATTTCACTGAATAAATGCTGAAAATAGTTCGAGCACCTAATGCTTTATTCAGACTAACGTTTCGACTTGTTGGCACTAAAATAAATACGTATGGTTGGTAGCATTTGTCCAAAATCAAAGAGGGAAAAGTCGGCAAGGGAGACGAACACATCTTTTCGTTTCTGAAGTCGCTTTTTGATCAAACTTCACCTACTAAAGCCAATTATTCCATCAGAATGTGAGCAAAAAGACAATACTGTTCATTTGTTCCATTCTTTTTCTTTATACTTTTCAGTAGTGTCTGTTTTCTGTTGATGGAAATGAACTAAAAGTTCATCATCACTTGAAGAAAAGCTGAAAAAAATTAAGAATAATTTTGTAATGTGTGTAAGCCAGTGATTTTTTTTAAATGTCCGATATTACAACATACAAATATTTCTACTCACGTTTTATTTTAAAAGGAACTGACTAGTTAGCTATTTCCATGTTTTTTTTCCACTTTAATAGAACAATAGTAAAAATTTGTCACTTTCCACAGCATCACAATACGCATGTTCTCATGTTCAAACTGAAAATTTGATCCCAGTCAGATAATTATTCTGATAGTTGGCAACTGATCCGAAACTGCAAATTTCTTTCTTCGAACAAAGGATTTTTAAATCACCAACAACTGCCAAATTGTTTCTACGAACGATTTTTTTATGCGCATGACTCTGACGGTTTCTGATAGTTTCTGACTGTGCATAGGTTTTTTTTAATCTGTAGTTGTTATTTTGAAGAGCAAAGATATTTAATACACCATTTTGCGACATTTTTTCACTTGCTGGTAGATATACATATCAATTATCAGTTAAGTGGTTCGATCTTTTCGCCTACTTTAATTTTTTTTTTATAATATTGTATATATAGAGGTATATACAGGGTATAAAATATTAGCTTTTAACGATTATTAGTTATGCTATGACAAAGGACAGGTAGTTTCCTCTGGCCAATAAAAGAATAATCAGAAGTAAAATCTTGGGGATTTTTTTCTTTGAAACTCATATTGGTAAGTCCACCATATAAACTGATTATGCCAAATTTTTTTGGTCTAACGAAAATATTTTTGTCTTGTTCTCCTAGTCCTTCAAACTTTGTTTGCTTCAATTATTATTATTCCCCCTATATGAACAATTCACGATTTTTTTTTCACTTAATGTAGTTGCTTGTTTGAAGACACTGTAAACTCAAGACACAGGTATGCATGTATTGAGTAATCAGAGAAAAAAATTTCCTCAGTACCTACATTAGTTTTCGCATCAGGTAACAAAAAGTTTTTTCTCTCAATTTCGTTTTTGTATTACATTTTTAAAATAACGGAGATAATAATACGATATTTTTCCCACAAAAAAACACCATTTTTATTGTAATATTGGATTTAAATCGATATTTCATTCACCTTATCAATCTTTTTAGGAGCGACGAGTAAAATTGGTTTATTGGGGATCAATAAGCCTATATATAACCACCGGTTATTTTAACCGTAGGTTCACTGCCAAACTCCTTACAGAAGCGGTAGTAGAAATGTCGAATCAATTTTAGGCAAATAGAGTCAAGTTTTTGTCTCTTTCTAATACTCGTAGTCTATGATTATTAAACAGACCAGATGAATAACACATTTTTTATTGAAGTTAACAGCTCGAAGTTCAGGAGCCGTAAACTTGTGACTGAGACGAGTGAATTTCCCGATAAACACATATTTTATCTTTATTTAGCCTCATTACTCTGTCACTGAAGTGACAAAGATAAAATATATGTTCTCTTGGAAAGCTTATTCACTTCCTCTAGCAAGAATACGGCCCCTGAACTGTTCCTGGGGTTATATTGTCATTTGGCACCCCACAGCAAATTATTGTCTCTCACCTTGATGGTTTAACTGAGAGAAATAACACTTGGTAAAAAACAATCACTCCATTTCTCCCCATTGAAAATTGCTAAGCCGATGGAGCAAGCAGTGGATTTGCCAATTTGAGCAGTACCTATCAGGAAAATAAGCAAAGGGTGCAGTAAACCTGAAATCCCAAATCATTTTCATGAATTACAAATAACTAAAATACAAAAATATTGTATAAAACCTCAAAGATATGTTTGTGAGCTCTGTCATGCTTAGATGTCATTGTCGGTTAGGTGTCTTGTTTTATTCGGTCCTCTACTGCCTACTATTCGCTCACACATATTCTTATGTCAGTAAATTCGGCTACGTAACAAAAGCCGATTGATTTATCTAACGAATAATCATTCAGGTTTGAGAGCATGAAAAAGCAGAGCAATAGCTTCCTATTACATTTCGTAAATGTTTTGTTGAATATTCAGTACCTTCAGATATTAAAACTGAAGTTTAGACCAGCAGCTAGCAGATATTTACGTTTTTTATAGTAATTCATTCATTCAGTACGTGTCATCAGTTGTCATATGTCAAGTTTTCGGATTTAAATATGTGACATTTACATGGTGTATCAATCAATCTCAATCAAAAAATGAGTGAATTAAATTTACTCATTCCGTTGTATCGGAACTCAGCAGTAAAAAGAAAATGCCGCCTGTGTCCAGGCTGAACTAGAGTTAAATGTCACAGCAAGTGGAGAGATATTATAGGTTCAAAGTTCACTGAAACTTGTTACTTTGATTTTGCCTCTTCCCAAAATAAAATTCTAGTTATTCAGAACAGTTTAAAAATGCTTGACCGAACTTTGACCTTGACTTTCACACTTACTTACTTTTTCGGAAACTTATTCTATTAAAAACTTTTTGTACCTGATAAGTAGCTTTTATGTTTCGAATTCAAAATATAAATAATTATCGCAAAATGGCATAAATAAAGTCCCCACCACGGCAATAAAATTCTAAATGCTCATTTTAGTGAAGAGTTATTTGCGTAAAGTTCATACGAACATAGTTCAAGTAGTATGCAAGTGTATATACAGAGTGTATGGTAAAATTATATAAGTTAATAAGAGACTATACTCTGTTGCAAAAGTGGAGTAAAAATAGGTAAATGTCCGATTGTTTCGAAAAAAAATATCAATTTTCTTGAGTTCATGTTGATAATTTGTTATAAATAAAGGTATCCAGTAATCTTTTTTGTTTATTTTCACTCTTCATACAATTAACTAGAATTTTCACTTCACATGTAGCTGGGTGACGGAGCAGCGTTGCCACCACTCTACTTTTCGGGAAACTTTTTGAAGATTAAATAATAAAAATAATAAATCAAAAATGAGAGATTTGATGGGTGTCGTAGATTATGTGAAATGGAAGAAGAAACCTCCATCCACAGACCGAGAGGTTTCCAACTGACCTTATGGGATGGCGCCAGATGAACGAGAAATACGTTTTGCATTCGGGGGAGTGAAAAGAGAATACACATGGCTGAAAAATAGGGGCGAAGACCGTGGGATGTGGCTGAAAAATAAGGGCAGAGTGCATGGGATAGTCAAGCAGCCATTAAAGCACTGAGCTCTTGTGTAATCAGTTCCAAAATGGTGTGGGAATGCCTAGACAAACTGAATGGACTAGGCGATAACAATATAGTCACCTTACTATGGATTTCAGGACACACTGGAATAGAAGGAAATGGAATAGCGGATGAACTAGCAAAGAGGGGGACTGAAATACTTTTCTGGGTGCCTGAACCCTTTTGCGGAATCAGCCCCAATGTAATATTGGAAGAAATAGGTAGAGACTAGAAAAAGAGAAGATCTGACCATTGAAAAGATCTAGTAGGGCTTATACAATCAAAAACTCTTCTAGGTGACTCAAAGTGGTGGAGAAAGAAGAATGTAGATTTTGTGGCACATACTTTCTAACTGCACAGCACCGCACCTGGGAGATTACTGGATAGAAGAGGAACATTTACCCAAGTTGAAGACTGCAGATATTCTAAAATTCCTCCGGGAAATAGGAATAAAGGAGCTACTAGTTTCTGAGACTCCTCAGAAACTAAGTAGAAGTGAGGGGGCACAATAGATCTCTTAGGTCTAAGCGAATGTCACCCCAAAATACATACATACATGGGATCGGCGAGCGAACAAGCTCTTAACTCGGATTTTGAGTTTGTTAGTCAGCGACAGTGGAGTCAATTGGTGGCTGCCAAACAGAATCTCAAGGATCTGATAGTGAGCCACTCAACTAACCCCCCATAAGACCTGTTCTTCTATAAGCGTCTATATTCGTTGCCTAAACTGAAGCATGCGTGTATCCTATGATACACTTACGTACTAAGCGTATAACGGAGAAATTACGAGGATCAATGAGTCAGTTGAGTTGAAATTTTAAACTTTTTCGATAGTTTAAATTTGAAATTTATATTTATTTAGAATCAATATTAATAGTATGATGGGTAGAACAGTCTCAAGACTAGAAATCTACAAAATAATAAACTTAGCATATGAGTCCTTCTCACAATCAAAACTGCACTTCTTCAGGTCCAAACCCTCCACAGTTCGATCAATATCTTCCGAAAAAGTTTCCAGCTCCTTTTTCCTGTTATTCACAACAAACAATTGATTTTCTATCAACAAAACTGCACCTTTTTTAGCGACGTTCTGTATTAGTTCTTTATCAAAAAGTTTCAAATAAGTGTTACCGAAATAAACCAAATCAAAGTACTTTTTGTACTGTTCTTTGTGCCGCATGGAATCGTACACAGAAGTCGAAATAATATTTACGCTGTCTTCGATTGTGAAACATTTCTTCGTCGGTCTTGGTAAAAAGTCCAATCCGGAAACGTCTACAACCATATTTGTCTCCTTCATGACAACGTTTCCCATGCAAGTATCATTTAGCAGTTGATGGACGTATTCTTTTTTGTGTTCTATTTCGTAAAATATTTGTTTTAAATTTCTCTCTGTTAAGTCTGTAGCTCTGAAGTAATTTTGACCATGGATGGACTTGAGGAATTTTTCTTCTTCGCATTCCAAGCCAAATGTAATGAAAGGTCCAGTTAACATGTCACCTATAACAAACATTACGTTTACAATTTTCGTTATATGGAAAATTATGGAATTAAGGTAAGTATTTTTGCAATGCAATGGATCAATAGGAGTGTAAGGACCTGGAGCCTTCCATGAATAAATCCATGCCAAGGGAAAGTGTGTCCTGGGGGTCTATTCTCAAACAGGATCGTATTCAGCCATATTCGAAAAGGCTGTGAAATTAATAATTACCAGCTTCTCTTTCTAACTGAAAATACTTGAGAATTTTCAGAATGCTCCTGTTTTCACATGTATCTAGGCATATTTTTGTATTATTTGAATAAATATAACAATAATATTAGTATTCACTTTTCATAGATAACAATTGGCTGTAAACAACAAAGTACAGACCTGACGAGAACTGTCAGTGAGACAGTAGAAAAAGACGTAAAACACATTGCCAATACCAAAGGTACGTCTGCATCTTATTTTTACGCAGTATTTCCCCCCCAAGTGATAGATCGCGCTTGCGCGTAATCTAAACATCAACTTTTTAAGTCAAAGATTATGGTTTGTAATACATTTAAACGGTTCATTATAGTGATATTTTAGGTTAGATTCCAACCACCAGTAATTTACAGTAATATTACCAATACACATGCGCAGTTGAAAAAAATCGTTCCAACCACCTGAAATAACTGGTTCAGAACTCTCGATTACTATCAGTTCTCTGTTTCATCCCGTTTGTGGACCGGTAAAATTACCGTTCAAACGATTCTTGCTTGATAGCAGGTATCGACAGTTTTGAAATTAAGAAACAAGCGCAATGGCAACATTTTTATCTTAAACTGTCTAATTTGTTTTTTATGGAACGTGTAAATAGGATATGAAAGTGAGTTTTTAGTTTTTGAACTGTTTTGAAAATAGTGTGCACCGTTTCTTACTGACTGTTTCGTTGATAAAAAAAAAAAAAGGGAAAAGTGGAGTCCGAAACCACTTTATATTCTGCTAAATTGCTTCTACTTATGATATAATTAAAAAATGGTCGAAATAGAACATACATATAGATTTGCCATTTACCTACATAATTATCATGGTCACAAATACTTCTATTATTGTGATATTTTGATTTAGGCGACATTATTAGTAGGTATTAAGATCCACTAATTTGATATTTTTAGGTTGAAAGTGTTCATTTTGGTTTTTAAAAGTTCATTGTATTTATTTTTATGTATTTTCAAGCCTGAAGGCTTAATAACTACAAATAAAATGTCTTGTTTTTATACTTTCATTTTCTGATTAATGTCAATACAATAAAATATATTCTCAATGATATTAAAATCAATTTATTGTTTATGGCGAAGTATTTACAGCAGCATCCCTAATAACCAATAAACTAGTTCAAAATACGTTCCAACCGTTTGGTAAGAGATTACCAGTAATTTTACCCATTTCTCTCACGCATGCGCATTAAATAGTTCAATTACTGGTTATGTACGATAACAGAACTGCTGGTTGGAACGAACCTTTTGATTAGGATTAATCACAGGCCTGCCTGTTTTCCATTTCTTCTGACGTAATGTGCTAGAAGTACAATAACAATCGATGACGCACACCAAGAAGGGTATTATATGAACTCTATAAACTCTATACGTTTGCTACTCAGTGGATATCTTTAAATCTTATTACCTAAATATCCGTGATGTATAAAACCAGTCCCATTCGGCATTGTAGCGCATACCAACGACCTATTCGGCTTAGAAACTTCCGATTCCATCCAAGTAAAAGCAACTCCGTTAGTTCTGAAATTCCTATACTCCTGGCTGCAAATCTGTTTACCGCCAATATCATACAGACGCATATGTAAATCCCAATCGAAAGCTCCAATTTTTGAGTCATATCTAACACCCAAATACTTCCGAAGTCTTCGATCCCAACTGTCACAAATATCAAACTCCTCTTTAGAACACCAGAACTTTAATAGGTTTTCCAAATAATCTCTTTCTTTGTATTTGATGTCTAAAGTTAAAAAATCCATCATTTGGTTTAGGTAGTCGTAGTTGGTGACCATTTTAATCAAATCTGTTGCGGTGGACTTTAAAAATTTGGCTACTGATGGTCGAACTAAAGAATTGCCGTAGATTTCCATGAATATCTTAGTTTTTTGTGATAATCCTACCACTTCGTGGGGTTGCAGAGCTATATTTAGTAATAACAACTGTCTTGCCATTAATTCTACACAAATCTCAACTAGGTAGAAGTTTATTTTCACATGTTTATGTCGATATTTCCGAGCTATGGTTTTGAGGACGTGTCTGCAATCGCTGCTTCCCACAATAAGTATATTTATCGTTTCGGGCACGTCACTTTTTAAAGAAAAATATTGTTTTTGCAGATCTAAAGCTGGTGTTAAGCCCCAGAACATTTTGTTTGTTGTTATTCAAAGATTAAGACTGACATTCATATGTGATTGATCAATCAACTGTAGTCATAGAAACCAACTTGTTGATTTGATAGATATTCTGAAAAGCGTTAGGTAATAGAGTTTTCAAAGCCGCTTAAAAAACACTCCGATTAACGCTATTTGACAACTTTGACATACGGTATGTCACTTAGCGTATACCGCTTCCGTACACCACCGGTATCTTATGGACGGTAGACATAGCGGTTGCATTAACGAAAAGGCCACGGAAAGACCAAAAATCTAACCTCAATTCAATGAGTGATGTCTGTATTCTGTATGTTGTCTCTGGTATCTGTTTTTTCACTAAAATTTCAACAATCAACTTTGCGAATTGCGATAGCACGTATTATTAATAATTATCGTGCTATCAATTTGTTTTGAACAATCTGAAAATAAGTAGGATTCGATTCGCTGAGAAAGACAATCAGATTTTGCTAACTGAAATTTTGGCAAACAATCCTTATGCAGTTCCCTCAAAATGGGTCATAATTCACTCAAATTTCTGCAAATTTACTAGGAAACATTTTTTTAATTTTGAAACGCCTTTTGCGAGCAACAACAAATCAAATTAGTATATTAAAGTATAAGTGGATATTAAGGTCTTTAAAACATCTTCTGTATGTTCCTTGTGGTATATTATTCATTCTTTTTTTTTAATTTCTTGGGAAATTAAACCACAATATTAAAACACGCGCGATTTTTCGAAATAGGGCAGGTGTTTTAAAGACCAGTTACCAGAATACTTTACGCTATTTTTTTTATTGGTGCACTTTGAAATTATAAATACTGGGACCCTATTCTCAAACCGTGACATATTTTGTCGCATGCGAGAAATCCTCTTTGTCGAATAAAATCTGAATATTCGTATTCTCAAAT